>MDKF010082553.1:0-17159 GCA_026770625.1 Nicotiana glauca
GGTTTGATTTAATTGTTATTGTTGATTTGAATTGAAGCAAAACCCTTTTATTTGTGAAAATGGAAGGAAATTTCTCGAATTTGATGTATTTTAAAGGAGTATTTTAAATCGGTAATCTAATTGGATGGCCTGGCAGCGGTGTCCGGCGCCACCACGACCCTTAGTGGATTTTGGGTCGTGACACTCATCATCTGTGAGAGAATAAAATAACAGAAGTTTAGTATTCGAATCTACAGATTCGCACGAGAAGAATTCAAGAATATGATTTTTTCCTAAAGGTTCTACAACCTCCCAATGATAAATACAGACGTCTCCATACCGATCCGCGAGACTATACTAAACCTGCTTATGACTCGTGAGACCTATGTAACCTAGTCTCCGATACCAACATATCACGACCCAAAATTCAACCCGATCGTGATGACGCCTATCTTGAAACTAGGCCAGCCACTTATTTCCTTTTTCCCATTTTATCCAATTATTTACTTCTAAAAAACATCAATTATCAATTCCAAACTTAGTGATAAAAATAGAAATATCAAAATAGTGGAATGAAACACAAATCCCCGACCTTGATTATCACTAGTCATGAGCAAAACTAATACAACTGTCTGAAAATACAAATCTGGAATAGTCTGCATACATCAAATAAGTAAAACTAAAGGAAGATAGGGAAGGAGAAGGCAGAACTGCGGTCGCCAAGAAGCTACCTCGTAATCTCCTAGTGAAAGTCCTTACAATATACTCAGTAACCGCTACCGTACCCCGAGATACCTGGATCTGCACACAGAGGTGAAGGGTGTAACGGGAGTACACCAACTTAGTAAGTAACAAGTCTAACCTATGGACTGACAGGTAGTGACGGACCAAACCATAACAGGCAAATTTAACAATAAATGGAACAGAAATGCAGACATGCTTATAGTTCAAATGAAACTCAACAGTAATAGAAGCAATTGATCAGTAAAGAGTTCAATACTCGGAGATTTCATATAGGTACCAATGCACAGCTAGAATGATCAATGTTTCCACAATCTCTACTCACAAGTGTTCAACCACTCAGAACTGTATATGGCCATCCGGTCCAGGGAAGATCCATCCCGGAATATACATCACTGATCGTAGTCATCCAATACCGAGGGTACAGGCCAATAGAACACATCATTCGGGGGTTCGAACACGTAGTACCAAGGTAGAAAGCGTTACTTACCTCAACTCAAGCCAAAACTCTAGCCCGCGACCCCTTTTCCTCTCGAATCGGCCTCCAATTTCCTCGAATCTAACTAAAATCAGTACATAACCATCAAAAGATGCTAAGGGAACAAAGTCCACTCGAAAGTTATCAAAATACAACGCGAATCCCAAAATTAACCAAACCCAACCCCTAGGCCCACGTCTCGTAATTTGGTAAACTTTACATCAATAAAATCCTTATCTCCCCACGAGTTCATACATATCAAAAGTATTAAAATCCGACCGCAAATGACACCTCAAATCCTTGCTCAAAGGTCTCCAATCTCAAGCCCTAGCTTTCCCAATTTTAACCCTTAATTTCCGTTAATTTTTAAGTCAAATCAGTGAAATAACACCTTAGAAACGAGATTAGGGTCCAAAAACATTACCTCTATGAAATCCCCTTGAAATCCCTCTTCAAATAGCTCCCTAAAGCTCAATCTCGTATGAAAATGGTGAAGAACAACTCAAAAAATGCGAAGGAATTCTTTTATACCTTCTGGCCCAGGCCATTCGCACCTACGGCCCAAATCCCGCTCATGCAGTCCCGCTTCTGCAGTCTTCACCACCGCACCTGCAGTTTTCACTTAAATGACCATTTCTACATCTGCAGTTAGAATATCGCACCTCCGCCACCGCAAGTGCGCCTCCTTGATCGCTTCTGCGGTTCCAGCTTATTTCTACTTGGCCGTATCTGTGGCTATCTTTTGCTTCTACAGGCATCGCACCTGCAGCCTCCCAACTGCAGGTGCGGTTATGATAGCAACAAAATGGCTTCAGCTTCCCAACTCAACTCCAAACCTTCCGTCAACCATCTGAAATCACCCCGAGGCCCACGAGACCTCAACCAAAAGCACAAACAAGTCACATACCACCATCCAAACTTGTACAAATCTTCAAAACACCTCAAACAATATGGAAACAACCAAATTACATCGGATTCAAGCATAAGAACTCTAAAAACTTCCAAATTTTGCTTTTGATCAAAAAGTCTATCAAACCACGTCCGAATAACCTGAAATATTGCACACATCCCAAATGACACAACAAACCTCCTGCAACTCCCAAAATTCCATTCTGACCCCTATATCAAAATCTCACCTATGAACCAGAAAACGCCAAAATTTCACTTTTGCCAATTCAAACCTAAATCTACTACAGACCTCCAAAACATGTTCTGATCACACTTCTAAGTCACAAATAATCACCCAAAGCTATCTGAACCATCGAAATTCACATCCGATCCCTTTATTACATAAGTCAACATCCGATTGACTTTCCAACTTAAGCTTACTCAAAAGAGACTAAGTGTCTCAAACCTTACCAAAACCTCTCTGAATCCAAACCACTCAACCCGATAACATATAATACAGATGAAACAAGCATAAAGAAGTAGAATTAGGGAAAACAGAGTGGTAACTCATGAGACGACAGGTCGGGTCGTCACAAGAAGAGAGAAGGAAAACACATGCAAATTTGGGTAAATTTTCTATTCATTATCAATGGAACAATAGTACAAATGAGCTAGCTACACCGATAGATGTACGATCTACTAGCTGGTTCTAGTTGTCTAACTAACCTCCACTACCAACATAATTAACTAATAACTAATTACACTTTGCTAACTAATTTAGCTAAGATAGATTAGGTCATTAGTGCACAGTTAGGCAGTTAGTTAATTCCTTCACACCCCCTCAAGCTAGGAGATATGAAGATGTTCTTCATGCCTAGATTGGAAAGAAAATAATGATGTTGAGTTACACCCAAGCCCTTAGTAAGAATATTTTCATGTTGTTTTGAAGAGGGAAGATGTAATAGATGAACGAGGCCAAATTGCACCTTCTCGCGAATGAAATGACAGTCGATATCAATATGCTTTGTGCGCTCATGAAATACTAGATTAGTATCTATCTGAATCGCTGACTACTATCACATAATAGAGAAACAGGTTTTTGAATATGCACCCCTAACTCCTCAGTCAAACCAGTCACCCACACTATTTCTGCAACTGTTGATGCTAGGCTTCGTTATTCAGCTTCAGGTGAGCTTATGGATATAGTACTTTGTTTCTTCGACTTCCATGAGATCAAAAAGCTCCCAAACTTAATCAAATACCCAGTTATTGATCTCCTAGTGTTTGGGCAAGATGCCCAATCTGCATCACAATAGGCTATAAGCTGAGATGAAACATCTGCAGACATTAATATCCCCAAATCTGGAGACTACTTGATATACTTGATCACCTTGATGGCAGCCTCCATATGTGATGGTTTAGGACAATGCATGAACTGACTCAAGCAATGCGCTGCAAATGCAATATTTGGTCTAGTCATGTTAAGATAGAGAAGTCTCCCAACTAACCTTTGATAAGCACTAGGATCATCAAGAACTTTATCATCTTCAATACCAAACTAAGTGTCAAACTCTAATGTTGTAAGCTTCTTGTTGACCTCCAAAGGTGCCCTTACTGGCTTTGAACCCGAGAGTCACTTGTCTGATATGAGTTCTAATACATATTTTCTTTGATGCATTAGAATTCCTTCTTTCCTTCTTGCAAATTCAATCCCTAGGAATAACTTCAGCTCCCCCAAGTCCTTGATTTTAAATACTTATTGTAAGTGTAGACATGTGATTTTTGAACCTACCCAAGATTTCTTATATTTTAGCATGTAAATATTTAATTTAGGCCTAATATCGCTATTACAACTAATTTTGACTTTTTTTACTTTATTTTATTATAAAAAAATAAAAATTACATGTAGTCATTTGTAATCTTGAAAAATACCAAAAATAGTTTTGTTTTAACAGTCAGTCTTATTTTAATAGTTATTTTGCTTAAGTAAATGAGATCCCGTTCGCGGGGAAAGAATAAAATTTGGGCTCAAGCATCTCATTTTTAGGTCTAATTTTTGGACCTAGCCTCATAATTCCTAGGCCCATACCCCTTAACTTAAATATAACTCTAAAACCCTAATCCAATTAAAAAAAAAAAAAGCTAACCTAAAACGCCTAAGGACTATGAGTGAAAATACACGATCAGCTAAAGGAAATACACAAAAAAGAGGAGTAACTCCTAAAGGAACCTAAGGCCTAAGATCTGAAATTAGCTAACCTAAAGACAAAAAGAGCTGATAGCCGCTGACACACACGGGACCCCACCCCTCCTATATCTCGTCTCCTTCACAAGAGAAGAAGAGCCATTTCAATGGCTTCTTATTAACAAATACCAGCGAAACCCCACCCCTTCAACAACCTTCACCAACCAGCGATCTCCTCCAACGGCCTTCATCTCCAAAACAAAACTTGCAACGACCATCGCCGGCCAAATATCCCCCCAATACTACCATCTATGGCGAACATAAACAAAAAATGAGCAATAAACACATATAGAACACGTCCAAATAGGCACCCAGCAACAACCATGAGATTTGCTCGAAATCGACCTCAATAACCAGTAAAAGCAGTCACAAATGGCTCATTTTCAGCCCGTTCGTTGTCGAGTTTCCGGCGTCGTCAAGGTCCTTTGTTGAGTCATGGTCATGATTCATTGCTCGAAATTGATTCAATTTTCTTATTGGATTTCAGATCTGAGATCAGATGTTACTCTTGTCTTTTCTTAAAATTTAATCAATCAAATTTAAATTCGTAGTTGGGTTTTGCTAAAGTCGTTGCTTAATATTTCGTTCCTAAATGAATTGTTGTTTGAATTGTTTGTGATCCCTTAATAGCATTGGCGTGCGTTTGTTCTTATGATATTTAATTTGTGTCTTTCCTTCATGAATTTGTATTCAGTTGGTTTTCAAGGGTTGAATTGAGTTTTTTTTTTTATCCTTGACAAATTGCTTCGTTGAAGATAAATGTTCCATAGTTTAGAATCAAATTTTTGACGAAGAAAAGTTAAGTTAACTTGATTGAGTAATTTGATTTTCATTCTCGTTTTTTTGAATGTGGGGATTGGACATCCAGAACGAAAAATCAAACTTATCATTTTACTTTGCCTGCTTGGACCATTAGGAGCATGTTTAGGCCTACCACACCTGGGTAGGCGAACCTTTAGGAACGTAATTAAATCATCACAACTACGGGTATGATTCCCATAGCGTGGTTGTGATACTTAATCTCAAATTAGTTATAAAAATGAATATCCATAGTTTACTGAGTTGAATGCATTTCGTTTAATAAAATTGAGGTGCTCCATACAATCACCTAGTCTATGGCCCTCACATCGATATCTTAATTAGTGTAAAAAATGCCTTGAAATCTTGTAGTTTTCTTTAGGCGCGTTAATTAAATAATTGTCATAGCTACGAGTAGAGTTCCCGTGACGTAGTCATGATACATGTTATAAATACGGGTGTGCATTTCATGTGACCCGAGTCCAATTTCCAACAAGGTTAAATAGAACGTGTCGTGAACCACGGGTGCATTTCATGTAGCGTGGCTTACGATGTGTTTTAAATAACCTTGAATTTTCCTGAAATATGAAAAGCGGTTAAAAAGTTTAAAAGGCACATAGGTTAAAAAAATGTTTTAAAATAGATAATTAGGCCAATAATAATAGTTGAGCGACTGTGCTAGAACCACGGAACCCGGAAATGCCTAACACCTTCTCTCGGATTAACAAAATTTCTTACCTGAATTTCTGCGTTCGCGGACTATAAAACAGAGTCAATCTTTCCTCGATTGGGGATTTAAAACCGGTGACTTGGGACACCATAAATTATCCCAAGTAACGACTCTGAATTTTCAATAAAATAATCTTGTTTCGATTGTCACTTTAATTAGAAAAACTCCCTTATATACCCCTTCCGGGGGTGGTAAAAAGGAGGTGTGACAGATCTGGCGACTGTGCTGGGGATAAGAACCCAGAACTTCTAGTTCAGGGTTCAGAATTCGAGCTTAGAATATCTGTTATAATTGGCTTTATTTATTATCTAATTTTTTGTATCTTTGAGCCTATTTTGCTAAATGGCATTCTTTTAACGCTTTGATATTGCTGAACTATATATAAATTGTTACGAAACCCTCCTCTCTCTGAGTCTTCTAAATCATCTGGGAAATGTGCACCTCGTGTGACTTCTCTTCTGTTAGAGTCATCTCCCAATTTTAGAATGGGTTTCAGACAAATTGCAAAGCCGGTGAAGCTTTTGTATTCCTGGTACGCTGCCCCCTCCCCCCGGCTCGAGCTGTCCGCTCGGTTAAGCTAGGTCTAGAACAAATTAAACCCAGGTTTTTGAATTTAGAATAACATAACTTCATGTCGGATCCCTATTAGGCACGTTTATTTGCATCATGTGCATTTGACTTTGGGAACTCAACACAGGGGCTGGGTCCGTCTAGGACAGGTGTACCCTAAAAATAAAAGGCTATCCTATTGCATCTTATGTGCTACATGTTGCAATTTTCAAGGGTAAAAGGGGTCATTTGGCGGACCAATGAGGTTTGAGGATAAATGAGAAAAAAAAGGTGAAGTGTAAAAAAAATAAAGCAAGTAGGGCCCAATTATGTTTTGCTTTCACTTTTCGTATTTTTTTTTAGAAAAAGAACAAAAAAAGAAAAATCCACAAAAGATTTTGCACTTTTCCATCATTTTCCAAAAAAAAAATTAAAAAAAGGAAAAAGAAATCTAAAAAGAGTTTACATGTTTCATTATTTTTCAAATAAAAAAAAATTCTCTAAATTAGTTGTGTATTAATTCTCGCCCGTATCCAATCTGCCCGAACTACGCGAACTTGATTTTCGTCTCTCGGGGCGAGATACGTAGGCAACCCACATAGGGTCTGGTCTTCCTAGTGAGTTTAGGTTCTTGGCTTCGCGGGCTCTTAGCCAAATCTTGAATTTTTAGCCACTTTTAGCCACATAGGTAAATTTTAGAAAAATAGTCACAATCATGTCTTGCATGTGTCCAACAGGAAGGGTTATTGTCTCACATAACGTTTTAGGTCTTTAACTTTATTTGGTCATAATTTTCTCATATATGTGTGGACTTACTTATCGGAGTTTGAGCATGACAGACACCATAGGACCATCCAGTCAGGGTCGCTCATTCAGGAGTTGCTTTAGGAGATTTTTTTATTTTTTATTTTTTATGTTTTGAGTATGTTTTGTTTATGTCGTCTTTTACTTTTTAGTTTTGTACAGTAATGTCGAGTTTTTTTTTTTGTTATTCTACTTTCTACTTTGTATTTGAAAAAATATGGTGTAACTCAAAAAAATCCAGAAACAAGAGATTTTGCATTTTATATTTCCGTCAGAAATTTTCTTTAGAATAATAATTGTAGAAATAAAAAAATATTTTTGAGGTGGTTTTTTCTTTGGAAAATTAATATCTAGAACTCAAAATAAAAAATTACTTTTATATTTCCTTTCGTATATTAAGACTAAAAATTTTTAAAAAAAAATGAAAATTTTCTTTAGTACCTCTTTAAAGATTTTCTCTAAGATATTAATTCCAAAAATTCAAAAAAGATTTTCTTTTGAGGTTCTTCTTTTATATTTTTCATTTCTCATTTCGAAATCTTTCTTATTCAAAATATTTTTTTTGGTTTATTCTTTAGATTTCCTTCCTAAAAAAAATTAAAAATATATTTTTCTCTTCTAGTATTTTTCCTTAATAATTACCCATAGAGTATTTATATCAAAAAGAAAAAAAGAAGAAAAATATATGCTCGTTAAGCTTGATTTTAGAAAAGGTTATAGAACACAAGTCTAGGAAATTAAAAAAAATTGCTTCTTTTATTTACCTTTTCTCGTCATAGTAATCATTAAGTTAAAAAAAAAAAAAAGAGAACGTTCGTTTGTTTAGTCTATTCTCGATTTTTTCGAAATACGCAAAGATCTTATTCATGTGACGTCATGATACGTAGGCAACCTACATCGGGTTCGATTGAATTATTTTTTTTATTAAAAGAAAAAAGCAAAAAAGAAGAAAAAAAATTTTAAAAAAGAGAGGTGAAATTATGGGATGTGAGAAATGAGAGGAAATAAAAAGCGATAAGAAAAAGAAAAAAGGAGAAAGGAGATTAAAAAAACCAAGCAGTGCTAGAAAAGAAAAGAAAAGAGAGGATTGAAATAAATAAATTGGGATGATGCCAACTAACCTTCGGACCCATCTGTGGGAATCAACAATAGCATTTATGTCACGACCCGAATTTTCCAGGCTGGGGGGTGGTGATGGCGCCTACTAATAGGATCTAGGCAAGCCAAACTTAATTACTTTTTATTGAACACATGTTCCTTTTTAACAATTAACAGCATTAGAATAAAAGCAACGGAATTAAAATCATAAGCGGAAGTCTTAAATTTAGATAGCTGAATAAAATACGGAATCCCAACATGTATCTCTACCCAAGAACTGGAGTCACAAGTCACATACTCACGAACATCTAAGAAGTACTAAATGCAAAGTCTGAAAGAAACATAAATCTGTTTATCTCGAGTAGAATGAGATGACAGTCTAATGTAAGAATAGAGGAGACGCCGGGCCTGTGGACGCCTGCAAGGCTACCTCGGTGTCTCGATGGACTGAAGGCCTACTCTCGTACTAAAACTGTTGCTGCTGCTGCTCGAAATCTGGACTTGTGCAAATAGCATAGAGTGTAGCATCAGCACAACCGACCCCATGTGCTGGTAAGTGTCTAGCCTAACCCCGGGGAAGTAGTGACGAGGCTAGACTGGACTACCATATAAACATGTTCAATTATATACATATACAGCAGAATCAAAAATACAAGAAAAGTCAATAATATGGGAGGGGAAGCATGCTGGGGGGAGGTAACAATATTAATAGTACATCCAGAATAACAATCTAAGGACAGTTTGGAATTTACAGCGGACAAGAACCAAATACTCAAATAAACACACTTGTATCAATAATTGTTGCGGCGTGCAACCCGATCCCAATATATAACAACAGTGTTGTGGCGTGCAACCCGATCCATATGTATATCATTGTTGCGGTGTGCAACCCGATCCATATTATCTAACATTTGTTGCGGCGCACAACCCGAACCATATCATTTAACATTTGTTGCGGCGCGCAGCCCGATCCACAATATCATTCAACGCATGGCATCACCCTTCGTGCTTTAACACTCTTGCTCACCCAATCAACACTCACAAACGAGGGCAAGGGAAATAATAAAACAAGAATGGAAACCCCGGCAAGGGTACTACAACAATAACCACAACGTCCCGGCAAGGGAAATAAATCATTAACTCTTCTCTTTCTTTTTCTTTCATCTCGTATTTCACAATATCACTTGAGCCCAAGCTCCAAGGAGTTACTTACCTCCTACACCTTAACAATTTGTATTTCGAGCCGAACCAACGATCCACGAAGTTCCAAGATCAAAATTTCTATCACAAAGCCTTTACAACATATATAAGTCGTCAATTAAACATGGAAGGCATAACAACAACCAACTATCCACAAATAAAGACTCACGGTCATGCTAGACACCAATGTATAGATACTCGTCACCATGCCTATACATCGTACTCGATCAATTAGCAAGTAGCAAACAAGACTCAACTCCTATTCCCTCAAGCTAGGGTTAAACCAAACACTTAACTCGAACTTCCACGGCCAATTCAATCCTCAACAACCGCTTTCCCTCTCGAATTCGGCTCCAACTCAACCAAATATATACAATAATGACTTCATAGTATCAATATGTGCTAAACAAATCAAACCCAATGTCTAATTATAGCTTTTTCATCATTTTTCCCCAAAAGGTTAAAAATGTCCTCGGGCTCACATGGTCAAAACCCGGGGTTTGAACCAAAACCCGATTACTCATTCCCCTATGAACTCAAGTATATAATTTATCTTGGAATCGGACCTCGAATTGAGTTCCAAAACTCCCAATTTTAGAAAACCTAGGTTTTACTCAAAATTCCCAAATTTCCCCATTAAAATCTTTGTTTTGAAGTTGAAATTAAGTTAAAAGATGTTAAGGAGTGAAGAAAATGAGCTAAAAATCACTTACCAATCGTTTTGAAGAAGAAGAATTGTTTGGAAAATCGCCTCTTATGTTTTGGGTTTTTGAAAGAGTGAAAAATATCAGAAATTCCCGTCTTTATATACCCTCCCTGAAGACCCAGCGCGGACCGCGCAAAAATGGACCGCGACCGCGCAAAAATGGACCGCGACCGCGCTGAAGAACTAAACATAATACAACTCTCTGAATCCTCCAGCGCGTACTGCAGAAAGGGGAATGCGGCCGCGCTGATAGACCTGGAGAGTGCTGGCTCTCTGAAGTTAGCTATGCGGACCCCACTAAGGCGACCGCGTCCGCGCAGCACGCACCTCGGACCGCGCTAAGGCAACCGCGGGCGCGCTGGAGCCTGCAATTCTCCTGAACCTACCACACCTGGTATTTTAAGTCTAAGACCTTCCGGAACCTACTCAAAATTCACCCGAGCCCTCGGGGAAACCTCAAAAACATCCTACGAACTTAACCGTGCGATCAAATCGCCAAGATAATATCAAAAACAATGAATCAAGCCTCAAAATCAATAGTTTCTCTTCAAACTTCATAAAATTTCAAATCTAGAACTTATAGTCCGAAACACGTCAAACGACGTCCGAAACACGTCAAACGACGTCCGATTTCAACCAAACTTCATAGAAATATCTTAAATCACATATAAGACCTGTACCGGGCGCCAGAACCAAAATACAGGTCTAATACCAACACGTTCTAATCAATTTTTCATTTTAATTTTCCTTAATAACTTTAGAAAAACAATTTTACTCAAAAATTCATTTTTCAGCTTGAGACCTCAGAATTCGATTCCGGGCATACGCCCTAGTCCCATATTTTTCTACGGACCCTTCGGGACCGTCAAATGACGGGCCTGGGTCCGTTTACCCAAAATATTGACCAAAGTCAAACTTATTCATTTTAATACCAAATTTTAGCATTTTTCACAGAATTTCACATTTAGGCTTTCTGGCTACACGTCCGGACTGCGCATGCAAATCGAGGTAGCTAAAAATAGGGTTTTCAAGGCCTCGGAAGCACGGAATGAATAGGAAAATAGGTGATGATCCTTTGGTTCGTCACATTCTCCACCTCTAAAATAACTGTTGGTCCTCGAACGGACAAAAGAAAGAAGTGCCTGAGTCGGGGAAAAGATGGGGATAACGGCTCCGCATATCAGACTCAGACTCCCAGGTCGATGCCTCAAGAGGCTGACCTCTCCACTGAAAATGAACAGAAGGAAAACTCTTGGATCTCAACTGACGAACCTGGGTCCAGAATAGCTACCGGCTCCTCCTCGTAAGACAAGTCCTTGTCCAACTGGACAGTGCTAAAATCTAACACATGGGCTGGATCTCTGTGATACCTCTGAAGCATGGTTACATGAAAAACTGGATGCACGGCTGATAAGCTAGGCGGCAATGCAAGTCTATAAGCCACCTCTCCCACTCGATCAAGAATCTCAAACGGACCAATGAATCTAGGGTTAAGCTTGTCCTTCTTCCCAAATCTCATCACGCCTTTCATAGGCGACACTCGGAGCAATACTCGCTCACCAACCATGAAAGCTACATCTCAAACCTTACGATCTGCATAGCTCTTTTTCCTAGACTGAGCCGAACGAAGCCTATCCTGAATGATCTTGACCTTGTCCAAGGCCTCCTGAACCAAATCTGCACCTATCAACCGAGCCTCTCCCTGCACAAACTATCCAACCGGAGACCGACACCGCCTACCATATATGGCCTCGTAAGGAGCCATCTGGATGCTCGACTGGTAGCTGTTATTGTAGGAAAACTCCGCTAAAGGCAAGAACTGATCCCACAAACCTCCAAAGTCAATAACACAAGCTCGAAGCATATCCTCCAAAATTTGAATAGTCCGCTCAGACTGACCGACCGTCTGGGGATGAAATATTGTGCTCAACTCAACCCGTGTGCCCAACTCTCGCTGAACTGCTCTCCAAAAACGCGAGGTAAACTGCTTACCCCGGTCTGAAATGATAGATGTCGGCATACCATAAAGACGAACAATCTCCCAGATATAAATCTCAGCTAATCTCTCTAATGAATAAGAGACTACCACAGGAATGAAATGCGCTGACTTGGTCAGCCTATCCACAATGACCCAAACTGCATGGAACTTCTTCCGAGTTAACGGAAGTCCGGTAATAAAGTCTATAGTGATCCTCTCCTACTTCCACTCGGGAAGCTCAATCCTCTGAAATAAACCACCAGGCCTCTGATGCTCGTACTTAACCTACTGACAGTTCAAACAATGAGCCACATATGCTACAATATCCTTCTTCATCCTATGCCACCAATAATGCTGCCGCAAATCATGATACATCTTCGCGGCGCCTGGATGAATAGAGTACCGAGAACTATGAGCCTCCTCCAATATCAACTATCGAAGTCTGTCCACATTAAGCACACATACTCGGCCCTGAAATCTCAAAAATCCATCATCACCTAAGGTAACCTGCTGGGTACCTCCACGCACCGTGTCTCTAAGGACACACAAATGGGGATCATCAACTGCCGATCAGAGATACGCTCCAATAATGAAGAACGAGCGACCGTGCAAGCCAACACTCGACTAGGCTCAGAAACATCCAACCTCACGAACCGATTGGCTAAGGCCTGAGCATCCAAAGTAAGTGGCCTCTGACTGACTGAGATATACGCAAGACTGCCCATACTGGCTGACTTCCTACTCAAAGCATCGGCCACCACATTGGCCTTCCCCGGATGATATAAAATGGTGACATCATAGTCTTTCAACAACTCCAACCACCTCCTCTGCCTCAAATTCAACTCCTTTTGCTTGAACAGGTACTGAAGGCTCTTGTGGTAAGTGAACACCTCGCATGCCATGCCATATAAATAGTTCCTCCAAATCTTCAACGCATGAACAATAGCTGCCAACTCTAAATCATGTACTCGATAGTTCATCTCATGAATCTTCAATTGCCTCGAAGCATAGGCAATAACCTTTCCACCCTGCATCAACACTACACCAAGCCCAATACGGGAAGCATCACAATAGACTGTATAAGGCCCTGATCCTGTGGACAAAACCAACACCGGTGTCGTAGTCAGAGCTGTCTTGAGCTTTTGAAAGCTCGCCTCACACTCATCCGACCATCTGAATTGGGCACCCTTCTGGGTCAACCTAGTCATTGGGGCTGCAATAGACGAAAACCCCTCAATAAACCGACGGTAGTATCCTTCCAACCCAAGAAACTCCGAATCTCTGTAGATGATGCTGGTCTAGGACAGTTCTTGACTGCCTCAATCTTCTTCGGGTCCACCTGAATACCCTCTAATGATACAACATGACCCAGAAATGCTACCGAACTCAGCCATAACTCGCACTTGGAGAACTTGGCATATAACTAACTATCCCTCAAAGTTTGAAGAATCGCTCTAAGGTGCTGCTCGTGCTCCTCCTGGCTGCGGGAGTACACCAAAATATCATCAATAAAGACTATCACAAACATTTCCAAATATGGCCTGAACACTCGGTGTCACACCTCCTTTTTTTCGCTTTTATACGGGTTTTACTACATCCCGGGGAAAGAATATAATAAAGAAAGGATTTTTCCAATTTAAGGACAGTCATAACGGGATTTTATTTATTTAAATTTCAGAGTCGCCACTTGAGAATATAATGGTGTCTCAAGTCACCGTTTTAATCCCGAACCGAGGAAAATTTGACTCTGTTACAGTCTGCGAACTAGAAATCCGGATAAGGAATTCTGTTAATCCGGGAGAAGGTGTTAGGCACTCCCGAATTCCGTGGTTCTAGCACGGTCGCTCAACTGTTGTATTTATTTTCATCTGATTTCATATGTTCCGTTTTTATGTGCTTTTAGTATTCCGCTTTATTATTCAAAGAATTACAACGTCGTGAAAATGTATTTTTGACCACGCCGTACCAGTACGCCCGTGGCTTTTAATACATTTTGACTTCGTTGAGACTTGGATTTGGATCACATAAATGTGCATCCGTATTACGAAAGTGTATTATAAATCGCGCCTAGAACATCTACGTCTTTGTTATCTTTAGGAAAGACCGTGAACTTTGCTAAACGGTCCTTTTGACTCTAAGATTTTTATAATGATTTATTTGAGGGCCCCGCAATTGTGTATTCGATTTGGCGAGGCTCGTTCCACTTTTATATTAAAAGGTCAACCTACGGTAACTACAATTTTACGGATTCGTAAATCAACGAGGTGAACTTAGCTACATGAAGGTTAGAACTTAATCGTCGTGTTGGGCTGACAGTGGCTTCCAACTGGGCCTAGCAAATAGAATTGGTGTCAACTGAGCCTATGCATACACATCATCTAAAGTTTAAATCTATAACATACAATATTAGGTCTGTAATATCGTATTAACTTTCAATTCACTTATGCTCACATTTATTGATTACATTCTATTCTTATTTAACTGTGTTTAACAACTCAAATACCAGAAGCAATTATTATTTCAAAGTAAGTCCTCATCTGATTCCAGACGCTCAGTTATCACTAAAATCTGAGTAAGTTAAGATTGACCTTTTTTTTTAAAAAAAAAATCTGCATGTGTTCATAACGTTATGTTACACTGCTCAGTCCAGTTATTTAGTTGCTACCAAATACTTTGACAAACTGCTAGAAAATCAGGAAATCAACTAGAACTTGAAGCTATTTTTTAATTTTTTACAGAAATTGATTACAATTACTAATAGGCATGAACTTATGCGTTTTTTTTTCAGCATATCAATATACACACAGTAATTCTCCAGGCAAATTTATGCTTTCGCAATTCATTAGTCCTAATTACAAATCAAATCTAACTATCTAACTAT
The DNA here is from genome assembly GCA_026770625.1 of Nicotiana glauca. NCBI lineage: Eukaryota > Viridiplantae > Streptophyta > Magnoliopsida > Solanales > Solanaceae > Nicotiana > Nicotiana glauca. The sequence goes on from MDKF010082553.1 coordinate 15,076, forward strand.
TATCAAACTATAAGATCAATAACTAAATAACAAGCTAATACAGTTTAATTGACTTAACAGTCCATGTACGACAATTATGGATTACATCACCAAAATGACAACCTAGAACATTATGAACTAAATTGAAATAAACGAAAAGCAAACTTCACTTCATTCATTAGCCCTTGGCTAGAAGAAGTCAAATTCGTACCTGGAAATAAGAAAACAAAGTCAACAGCAGGCAGTTCTAATAACAGCAACAGCCATGAATCAACAGCATCAGCAGGTGCATCCATATAGCCCAGAAATAAATTCAAAACTAACTCGGCTGAATTGTGATTTGTTCGAAAATCATTCCAGCAGACTCACACAACTTCTGATTCACAATTACTATATATGAAGCCTTAACTATTGAAATTCCACTGAAATTCCGATGAAACTGTACTTATTCTTTGGTTTCTGATTGCTTTTTTGGTTTGTTTTTAGGATTTTGACATGAATTTTGGTTATAGAAGAGAAGAATATAATCTGGAAATGTTAATTCCAGATCTGGAACCTAACAGATATTTTTTGGGGATTTTTTCTAGGGTTCAAAAGCCTCTAGGGTTCAAAAGTCCCTCAGATTCAAAAATCTTCCTGGTTCAGCAGAATTGTTGCCTATTTATAGGCAGAAAAATGGGAGGGAATTTCAAATTTCTTTTTACATATTAGTCCCTATGGTATTTCTATTTTTACCTCTTATTTTTTACTTGTCTTACAAATTACTGCACTTATTTTGTTAAGACTTGCATTACAACCCATTCTAGAATATTCTAGGTGCTTCTATATTATTCCTACCCCTTTTAATTCCTATTTTACCCTCACTTCCTTTTAATTTTCACTAATTCTACCCTTTTTAATGCCCATAATACCCCTGCAGCTGAACTGATATTACTAAAAACTCATTTACTATTCCAAAATTGCCCCTACTTCCTATTCAGAATTACCAATTTCCTTTTTACTCAACCCCTAATTAATTTCTATCCTTCTCCTTCTTATTTTTTTATTGTTATGGACTAATTATGGCTACTAACAGCTATAACCAAACTTACTACTAATCAATTAAGCAATTAAGGCTAAATTGTGCTAATATATAACTAACAGAACTTAATAGAATTAATTCCTAATAAATCCAATCAACAGTTTATCAAAATCAGTCAAATCAAAACACATTCTATATCTGAAAATTCAAGTAAACTTAAACAATCAATTTTTCAGATTAAAAATCTACCACATAAAATGACTATAATACCACGAACCAATTATTTCTGTAAAAAAAAAAAAGAATCGATTGGTACTAAAAACAAAATTCATATGTATCATCTAACGGACAATTGCCAACATGTTAATAACTTTGAACAATTAAAATCCTAATTCAGTAACAAGAAGCGAATGAGCCAAAAATTATCGATTATGATTTTTATATATTTTTCAGTTTCAATACAATACCAATTTGAACAAATTTAAAACAAAAAATCAAGAATCTGAGGCTGAAGAGAAAACTAAAAGAAATCAAAATAAAGAAAAGGGTGAAGAAAAATACTTATCTTTTTCCTTATTTTTTGATTTTAACCTTGGGCATGTCTAACTTCGAAGAAACCATGATGGCCGGATCTTGGGTATCTTCAATCTCCGTTATTGGTCGAGAAAGGCCAAGAAGTAAAAGGCGGCTCTTAGGGTTCGCCCTGATTTGAATTTTTTTTTTTTGATGAGTCTTGAGAGGTAAAAGGTAGATTTTCTTGAAGAGGAGGTGAAGGAGTTGTCTGGTGTTCGTTTGGAAGTCAAGCAGCGTCAGCCGCCACTGGATTTAAAGGAGGCGACTAGGGTTTATCAGTTTCAAACTGGTATTCGAAGGCTGTAAGGCTGATTTGAAGAAAAAGAAAAGTAGAATCGAGATGAGGAGAAAGAGGCGGTATTAGGGTGTAATTTTGGTAGCGGTTTATGGTAGCGTCACCGCCGGCGATGCGGTGGTCTTTGGTGGTGATAATTTTCGGCGTTACAGGAGAGACGGAGGTATAAGAGGAGTATAACGTGCATTTAGGGTTTGGTATAGTTGTTTTAGACAA
>MU713261.1:0-13052 GCA_026770625.1 Nicotiana glauca
TTGTTTTAGTTATGATCCTCCTGCGTTGAACAGTATACACAGATGGTCGGGCAGGCAGATAGATGGGGGTATTTAGAACAGTGAAACATTAAGCATTACTCTCTCAGACTGTACCTTGAGGCACACCAGACACCATGATGTCTTCGCCATGGAAATGCTGGAACAACTGATTATGCTTTAATATTCTACTTGTAGGTCTTGATGAAAATAGTTTTGTCTGTAATTTTTTTCATTCGTGTTTATTGTACAGATTGCATGTTTCAGTCTCTCACACACATCAATATCTAGGGGGTCGGATATCCTGGACTTTGAGATGCTAAACACAATATTCCAAGATTTTTGGATAACGAATTAGAAAGGTAGGGGCTTAGCAAATATTAAAGTCTTACACACAAATAGTCTGCAGTTTGAAGATGTAAATCCAAATTGTGATCTGAAGGATTAGGCTTACTGTGATGAACCATCTCCCTTTCCCTTTCTGTTCTGTAATGAGATTGTATTTATTCCTTATGCCAGGAAAACAAATATTGTGATCACAGTATTCTGATTGACACTGCAATACATTGGGTACATTATGTTCTGTCCCTTCTGAATCCTGTGAAGGAGATAGGAAATTTAACATTTTTTGTGATCCATTTATCTTTGGAAATATGCTTTTACTCGACCTATCATTTTGAAAATTTATTTTGAGGAAAGAAGTTAAATAGAGTTATTAATTTTGTTTGCTAGAAGAATTTTCTTTATTTTTGCAAAAAGAAAATAGAGTTATTAATTTTGTTTGATTTCTTTTGTAAATTTAACTTTGTTCGCAGTTTTGAAAAATCATCACATTGAAATTGTTATTTTAATTTGATTTATTACTCTACTTATGCTTTTTTGTAAATATTATTATTATTATTTGGTAATAAATGTGAAATATTATCATAACAGCCAAATTGATATACCTAAAGAGTACATAAAGTTCAAACCACCTTCCAGGAAGGGGACTTGACACTTCTAGGCCTCAACTGGAAAAACACTAATTACATAATCTTTGTATTAAAATTTCACTTTGTATCATATATAGTCTATGCCTAGTTTCCTTTTGTATCTGCTCTTTAACAAAGCTACTATTTACATTTATATTTCTAAACAATTTCCAATTCCTGGCCCGCCATACATGGTATATCATCGCTCCCCAGATTGCCAAGATCACCTCCTTTGTTGTTTGCCTCCGATGCTTCCCTCTTGATCCATCTTATTGTTTGTCTCAGCCCATATCTGTGCAATTGTATTCCAAGCCATATGGACAACTCTTGGGAGAAGTTTAAAAATAGCCAGATTTACAACTGGTCATTCAAAAATAGCCACAGTTTCAAAAGTAATCGAAATTTAGCCACTGTTCATGTAAAGATAAATCTTAGCGAAAACACTGTTTACAATCCGGAAAATATGCCCGCATATTATACGGGAGTTCCGGCATAAGTATGCTTGAACTCCCGCATATTATACAGGAGTTCCAGGATAACCATGCTGGATCTCCCGTATAATATGCGGGAGTTCAAGTATAATTATGCTGGAACTCCCGCATAATATACTATAATTCCAGCAAGTATAAATGTCCAGTATAATATACTGGAGTTTGGAGCACCGGTGCTCCAGTCTCCCGTATATTATACAGGAGTCAGCAAAATGTACCGGTCCAGCATAATATGCTGGAGTTCGTACACAGATGCACCCGAACTCCCGTATATTATACGGGACCGGTATCTGTTGCAGCAAATAGTGGCTATTTTTCATTGACTTCGTAAATGGTAGCTATTTTTGATTGACCAGTCCGAAAACTGGCTATACCATGCTATTTTGACACAACTCTTCCCTTAATTCAGTAACCCAGTACACTCAATGAATATATGTTTTTGGGTTTCAGACAGCACGTCCCAATATAAGCAGCATGCATCATCACTTACTGGTACTTATAATCTCTTGAGCCTTTCCTTGGCCAGCAGCCTCTCCTAATTTGCTAGCTATATCATGAATCTACTTGATTGCAAGATCTCATTCCATATTAAATCAGCTTCACCATGTCTTCTAGTAAAGCATTGTAGCTCGTAGTTACAGAATAGTTCCCATTTACTGTCAACATGTACCTATCATCCTTATACCAATCATTTATTCCCAACTTGAGTGAGTTGAGCTTCTTCCTGTACCAACTGCAGTCAAGAGGTAGTTTGTGATCCCATATACTCACATCATTCTTCATATATATCTCATGCACCCATCTCACCCAAAGTATATCCTATTTCATTGCTAGTTGCCAAAACTATTTCCCCACTGATGCCATGTTCCACTTCCTACGGCTCTTACAATTCATCCCTCCAAATCGCTTTGGAATACATACTTTGTCCCATGCTATCAGAGGCACCCTCTTATGCTCAATAGAGCTACCCCATAGATAGTCCCTACATTTTCTATCCACTTCCTTTAGCACACTTTAAGGTAATATAAAGATAGCTCCCCAGAAATTGTAGATTCAGAATAACACTGCATTGATAATATGTAATCTACCTGCATAGGACAACTGCTTCGAGTAAGCGGTATAATTCTATTAGTTGTCTTCTCCACCAACTGGTGACAGTCCATCTTACTCCATTTTTTAGATGACAAAGGCAAATCAAGATATCTATTCCTATTGAGAATCATGTGTATGTCAATATCTCCTCTTTCCTATCATCTTCTATTCCTGCCAGGAAGATGTTTGTTTTTCTTGCATTTGCCTCTAAACCTGTCACACTACTGAAGTGGTGCAAAGCCTCCATCACCCTTCGAATTGATTGTATATCTCATTTGAAAAAGATCATTAGATCATCTGCAAATATTAAATGTGTCAGCTTTAAATGCTTGCACATTAGATGAAATTTGAAATCTGGGAGCTCACTCATCCTTTTCAAAGTTTTAGTGAGATATTATATAACAAGTACAAAGAGCAGTGGTGAGATTGGGTCCCCCTGTCTTAGCCCTCTTTTTCCTTCAAAGTATCCATACACCACTCCATTTACTTTCACTGAGAATTTTGTTGATGTGACGCATACCATGTCAACTAGATAAATGAAATAGGATAACCATACCCGATCAGAGCTTCCTCAATGAAGTCCCAGCTAACCATATCATATATTTTCCTCAAGTCAATCTTCATCAAACACCTTGGTGAAGTCCTCCTGTTATAATGTCTCATTAGATCATGACAGATTAGAATGTTGTAAGCTAGTGCTCTCCCTTCTAAATATTTCGAACATTAAATATTTTAGAGTTTGTTTAGTCTGTTAAAATAAAAATAAATAGTTAAAGTTTAGCATTTGTTAACGGTTTAAGAGACCTCTTCCTAGCTAAAGTTCCTTACAATTTACACTTTACAACATTACTATATATCTTCCTTGTTTTAATTTTTTTAAATAATTATTTTAATTTATTTAATATAGAATTACAATTTAACTAATTTGCACTTGATAATACATTCTTTTGTTTAATTAAACAAGAAATCCAAACATATAAAATGCACGTCACCGGCAATTTCCTAATGGGATAAGAAGCCGGAATTTAATAAGGACTAGTTGTAGGAAATATGCATGGTTTTTCACTTTTACTAATTCAATAAGAAATTCGATATTAATAAGGAATATGAATTACAAAGTGTTCAATTTTGTGCTCCGAGACCTTAAAAACCTTTTTTTATCTCACCTCAATTTGCGTGCATGATTCGGGCGTATATCCAGAACGCTTTTATGTGAAAATTTGATAAAAATGCTAATTTTGCCATTAAAATTGAATTTAAGTTAATTTCGGTCAATATTTTGGGTAAACAGGCCCGGATCCGTGATTTGACAGTCCCGGAGGATCCGTAGAAAAATATGGGACTTGGGCGCATGCGCGGAACTGATTTCCGAGGTCCCAAGCCCGAGAAATGAATTTTTGAAAAAAACTGTTTAACGAAAATTATAAGAGTTATTGGAAATTTAAATGTGTTTGAACCTGATGGTATCAGATCCGTATTTTGGTTCTGGAGCCCGGTACATGTCTTATATGGTATTTAAGTTGTGCCTGTAAAATTTGGTAAGAAACGAAATTCATATGACGTGAATCGGACCCTCGGTTGTGAAATTTAAAACTTAAGAGTTATTGAGATTTTTCTTTGATTTTGATGCTAAACACGTAGTTCAAGATGTCATTTTGGTGATTTGACCACGCGAGCAAGTCCGTATGGTATTTTTAGGTTGGTATGCATGTTTAGTTTGGAGTCCCGAGGGCTCGGGTGGGTTTCAGATGGGATTTGAGACTTAGAATTTCTGTTGTCATAACTGTTGCAGGTGCTCAGTGAATCTGTTCTTTGCGTTTGTGTGGCTTCACTCGCGAACGTGTAAGGCAAATTTCCACAGGGGTCATTTTGTTCTTCGCGAATGCGGAGCTCAGGACGCGAACGCGAAGCTCTGGTGGGTTGCCCTTCGCGAACGCGTTCTGGCCCACGCGAACGCATAAAGTTAGTGGGCATGGGGAGGGGAGCTCGATTTTTTGAACGCAACCGTTTGACCGCGAACGCGAAGGCTTGAGGAGCTAAAGATCCGTGAACGCTGGCCATCCAATCGAACGCGAAGGCCACTTGGGCCTGACCCATCGCGAACGCAATAAAGGCATGCCCAACTTTTTTAAGATAGATTTTAAAAACGGGTAGAACCCATTTTCTTCATATTTTCGAACTACCAAGACCTAGAGGCGATTTTCTTCACACAAATTCATCCCCAAAGTGTTGGTAATCAATTCTAAACTCTACTCTTTCAATTACCCAGCGGTTTTCATCACTTTTAAATTAAACATCAAGAATTTTCATGGTAGAAATTGGGAATTTGGGTAGAGTTAGGGCTTTTTGAATAATTAGAATTTAGCCCTCATTTTGGGGTTGGATTTCGAAACTAATTGCATATTGGGGCTTGTGGGTGAATGGGTGATCGGGTTTTGGTCCAAACCTCGACTTTTGACCAAGCCATCCGGGGGATCGATTTTTGACTTTTTGGGGAAAATGATAGAAAACCTATAATTTAGCATTGGGGTTGAATTCTTTAGCGTTTATTGATGTTGTTAAATTAACTTGGGTTAGATACAAGTAAATTATAGGCGAATTCTAAAGGAAAAGCAGTGTTTGAGGCTTGAGTTGGCCGTGGAAGTTCGAAGTAAGTATTTGGTCTAACCTTAGCTTGAGAAAATAGTTATTGTGCCTTATTTTCTATGTGCTAGCATAGTGTACAACGTATAGGTGAGGTGACGAATATCTATATATTGGTGTCAAGCATGCCCGTGAGTCTTAAATTGTGATCGTTGTGTTTCTTAATAAGTACTACAAATGCCTAAATTGTTGATTATCCATGTTGAGCAAGATTTATGATTATCTTCTTGGTATTTGTTTATTATTAAGCATTGGCTCCAGTTGAGGTTCAATTGTGAAGTTAATTGTTGGTACAAGTTGAGTTATAGCTGATTCCCTTGTCGGGACGTATTCAATTCTTATTGTTGATTCCTTTACCAAGACGTATTTAATTCTTATTGTTGATTCCCTTGCTGGGATGTATTTAATTCTTATTGTTGATTTCCTTTGCCTGGATGTATTTATTCTGTTGTTGATTCCCTTGCCGGAATTTTGTTGTTGCTATTGTTTGGGTGAGGAAAGAGAGATAAAGCACGAATGGTGATGTCGTGCACATTCATACTTATGCATATGGTGAGGAAAGAGTGATAAAGCACGAAGGGTGATGCCGTGCAAAATTCTAATATTTACATGGCGAGGAAGAAAGATAAAGCACGAAGGATGATGCCGTGCACATTTTCATTATTTGATTGCATTGGTGAGGATTGAGGGTAAAAGCATGAAGGGTGATGTCGTGCACTTATTGCTTGTTTGTTATGATTTCTCGTTATTGTCGGTTCAGGTGCCTTAGTTGTTTTATTCCGTTATTACTATAATTCTTTATGTTGGTATTTCCCCCATAGCATGTTACCCTTCCCCCGTTACTTTCGAATTGCTTCTATTACTGTTATTATGCTAGATACTATTTAACTGCACATTATGTTGTTTGTTGTGTCCTAGCCTCGTCATTACTTCGCCGAGGTTAGTCTCGATACTTACTCAGTACATGGGGTCGGTTGTACTGATACTACACTCTGTACTTTTTTTGTGCAGATCCCGGTACTGGAGCATACGGACCTTAGCTAGGGGTTGCTTCCTTCAGTCCATCGGAGACTAGAGGTAGTCCTGCAGGCGACCGCAGGCCTTGGCGTCCCCTTCCTATCTAGTTTCTTTTTGTTCTTTTCTATTTTAGAGACAGACATGTACTTTCTTGTTCAGACCCTATTTGTAGTATTCTTAGATAGTCCGTGAGATTGTGACACCAGTTCTGGGTGGTTTATGTTTATGGATTCGTATTGGTATTAGCTAAATTATTAAATTTCGTCCTTCCGCATTATTATTTTTGCTGTTTATTATATGCTAACTTGAAACTGTTAAGAGACTAAAAATGAAAAGGGTAAATTAACCGGAATAATTGGCTAGCCTAGCTTTCTCTAGTAGGCGCCATCACGACTCCCGAGGTGGGGAATCCGGGTCGTGACAAGTTGGTATCAGAGCTCTAGGTTGCTTAGGTCTTACAATTCACGGACAAACTTAGTAGAGTCTGAGGGATCGGTACAGAGATGTCTATGCTTATCCCCTAGAGGCTACAGAGTTAGGAACAATTTCACTTCTATTCATCTCTGCCGTGCGGTTTGGTTTCTCAATACTAATTAAACTTTTACTCTGCTCTTTTGAAGATGGAGAGAACACGTTCTTCTTCATCCGCTGATCAGTAGCCCGAGCCCGTAGTGACAGCTTCTACGAGGGGCAGAGGACAAGGCCGAAGTCGTGCTAGAGGCCGAGGCAAGGGCAGAGATCAACCTAGAGCAACAGCACCAGCGGTGAAGCCTCAGGTAGAGTTTGATGATAAGGTTCCGATCCAGACAGTTCCGGTGGGCCCAACTCAGGTCCCAGAGGGGTTCATCGCTACCCCGGTACTCCAGGATGCTCTGGTCCGTCTAGTGGGCCTTATGGAGAGTGTCGCCCAGGAAGGCCTACTTCCTGTAGCACCAGCTGTCTCTCACGCTGGAGGAGGAGCACAGACTCCCGCTACCCGCAATTCAGAGCAGATGGCTCCCCAATTTCGAACTCCAGCAACTCAGCCAGTTGGAGCAGTTCAGCCGGGTGTAGTAGCTCAGACCAGTGATGGAGCAGCTATGTCTGCTGATTCTTTGTAGAGATTGACCAGGTTCACCAAGCTGTTCACTACTATTTATGGTGGTACATCTTCAGAAGATCCCCAGGATTATTTAGATAGTTGTCATGAGGTCCTTCGAAACATGGGGATAGTAGAGACCAATGGGGTCGATTTTGCTGCTTTCCGTCTGTCAGGTTTCGCCAAAAAATGGTGGAGAGATTATTGTTTGGCGAGACTAGCTGGATCACCAGCTCTTACTTGGGACCAGTTCTCGCAGCTATTTCACGAGAAGTTTCTTCCCGTCACTCAGAGAGAGGAGTAGTACAGGCGGTTCGAGCGCTCCAACAGGGTTCTATGACTATCACCCAGTATGAGACGAGGTTTATTTATTTGGCTCTTCTGATACTCCCCACCGAGAGGAAGAGGATGAAGAGGTTTATTGAGGGACTCACTCAGCCTATTAGACTGCAGATGGCTAAGGAGATAGGTAGCGAGATTTCTTTCTAGGATGCGGCCAATGTGGCCAGGCAGGTTGATATGGTTTTAGCTCAGGGGAGCGGTCAAGGTTTTGATAAGAGGCCTCGTCATTCTGGCAGATTCAGTGGTGCCTCGTCTGGAGGCATGGATTCTTTTGGTAGAGGTCATCCTCCTAGGCCATTTCAGTCAGCACTTTAGGCTTCTCACGGTGCTCCAGGTGGCTGTGGTTGTCATATGCAGTATTCTGATCAGTTGCCCTACAGTGCACCACCAGCTCCTATCAATGCACCTCCGCTCCAGAGTTTTCAGGGTAGTTATCCAGGCCGTCGGGGTTAGTTTCAAGGTCAGCAGTCTCAACAGCCGAAGTCTTGCTATACTTGCGGCGATACGAGGCACATTGCTAGGCTTTGCCCTCAATCCTCGAGCAGTTATTAGTACCAGGGTTCTCGTGCTATGGTTCCAGAATCGGGTGTTCCACGGCCCACTCAACTAGCTAGAGGTAGGGGTAAAGGTATTAAAGGTGGAGGTTAGGCCTCTAGAGGTGGAGTCCAGGCAACTAGAGGTGGAGGCCAGGCCGCTAGAAGTGGAGGCCAGCTAGTAGGAGGTCGTCCTAGGGATAGAGTTTAGAGTGGTGGGGCTCAGCCCCGATGTTATGTTATGCCAGGCAGACCCGAGGTTGATGCCTCCAATGCAGTTATCATAGTTACGGTTTCAGTGTACAGTAGAGATGCCTCAGTTCTATTTGATCCATGGTCCACATATTCTTATGTATCATTTTATATTACCCCTTCTCTGGTTGTGCCTCGTGATTCTTTGAGCGCTCTTGTATATGTGTCTACACCGGTAGGTGATTCTATTGTGGTAGATCGTGTTTATCGTGCTTGTGTGGTCGTTATTGGGGGTCTTGAGACCCATGTAGATCTCCTACTTCTCGATATGGTGGACTTCAATGTCATTCTGGGGATGGATTGGTTATCCCCTTATCATGCAATATTGGACTGTCATGCCAAGACCGTGACCTTAGCATTACCGGGATTGCCCAGTTTAGAGTGGAGGGGGACTCCTGGCCATTCTACCAGCAGGGTGATCTCATATATGAAGGCTCGGCATATGGTTGATAAGGGATGTTTGGCCTATTTGGCGTATATTCGTGAATCTAGATAGTAAAGTAAAATTTAAAACCATACTCTATCACTTTAGAAACTAGTGATGAAAAGTGAAATGAAGGGAAAAGTATAAACTAATTATCCTTTCATGTTTAATTTGATCTTAAGGAAACTAAATAGATAGATTCGATTTCTATTTGAGCTAGCTTTCACTCTCATTAACTTTCTACTTTCTTCCCTTCCTTTTTCAATATACGAATGTAGGGTTAGGAAGCAAGAATTAGAGAAAATTTAAACCTACTATAATACATATAAACACTATTAACCTACTAAACTAGTAAAATTATGTTACGTCGAGGAAGAGGCAAACCAGAAAATAAATAAGATAAAGAACATTAAATTTTAACGTGAAAAACCCTTCAAATCGAAGATAAAAATCACAGGATCATAAAGATCCAATATCACGACCCGGAATTCCCACCTTCGTGACCGTGAGGGTGCCTAACATTTTACTTGCTAGGCAAGCCAACGTTAGAGGATCTTTAAGCCAATTTTAATCAATTTTAATAAGTAAAATAAATTAAGGTGAAATGAAACTAACATTGAGTGCGGAATGACATAAAAGCCAATAATGTCTGAGTACAACCCGTCGATCCGCCCCTCGGCTGGGAGGCATCTACCTCATCCCGATCACAAGGAGAGGTTACTATGATGGGGGTACTTTTTTTTCCCTTAAGGAAATCCTTTTAATTGACAATTATAAAAAAAATCAGAAAATGTTACAAAATTTATATTAACCGCATTCAATATAATTCCAAGACACATAAGGGCTCTAACCATATTTTGACTTGTGATCAATCCATAGATCCCGATAGAAAATAAATAGGCACTCAAAAAAAGTACATGTTCAAGAATCATTAAACAACTCCTTATCAATCTCAAATCCTTTCAATATAAACAACAATTCAACCGATTTAATTGAATAGTATATAATAAGTATGGAACAAAGAAATATATTGGTACTGGATTGACTTAAAGTCTTTCTATTTATACAATGGGAGTTCAAATAGAATTGAAGTAAAATGAATGTGATAAGATAGAACAAAATTTTATTTGAATTCCAAGTTTTAATAGAAATTTTTTATTGACGAGCTACAACAATTGCACCTATTAAAGCAACTAAAAGGATTATTGAAATCAGTTCAAATGGAAGAAAAAAATCTGTTGATAAATGAATTCCAATTTGTTGACTCTTACTTATAAAATCTTGCTCTATAATCTGGTTTGATCTTGTAGTCCAAATAATCCCGTACCATGACGTATCTGAAATAGTAGTAATTAGTAAAATAAAAAGATTTACAATAGCCATTGAAGTAATTCCATCTCCTACGGTCCAAAGATAAAAATCTTTGTAATATTCAGGATCTGGAGTCACAAGTTTACGAGCTTCTAGAGTTTCTACATACATAGTTTGAAATAAGTACAACTGTCTCAAATGTAAGAACAGTAAATAGGGGGGAGGTGGGGGAATTCAAGGTATGCAGACGCTAGCAGATCTACATCGAGTCTCCAAGAGCAAATCCGAGCTAATACGCCTCACGGGCAGCTGGGACCAGTACCAAAATCTTAACAAAAAGTGCATAGTGTATTATGAGTACAACTAAATCAACGTACTCCGTAAGTGTCAAGCCTAGCATCGACGAGGTAGTGACGAGGCTATGGCAGGACACCCACATAAATAAACCTGTATAGATAACAATATACGTACAATATAACAAAAAATAAAGGCTAAACATGTACTATTGGGAGGGGACATGTGAAAGGGGTACAAGATATGATAACTACAACATGGAATGATAACACAAAACAGTCATTATGCCTTCAAGCAGTAAAACGAATAAACATAATGAATGAAACTGCATGGCATCACCCTTCGTGCTTTTACTCTCAACCTCACTATGAAACAGTAATAATGGTATGACATCACCCTTCGTGCTTTTACTCTTAATTTCATCATGAATCAATAGATACGGCAGGGAATCACCCTTCGTGCATTAACTCTCAAATATGGCATGGCATCACTCTTCGTGCATTAACACTCAAATACGACACGACATCACCCTTCGTTCATTAACTCTCAAATACGGCACGACATCACCCTTCGTGCATTAACTCTCAATTATGGCATGACATCGCCCTTCGTGAATTAACTCTCAAATATAGGACGACATCACCTTTTGTGCATTAACACTCTCCCTTACCATATAGACGTGAACATATAACACCAGAGAGATAGAATAAACAAGAACAAGCCTTACGTCAACAATGGTTCTACAATACCAACCTCAACTTCAGAAACAATACTCAATTATCACAGATAGCCCATAAACGCATAAAGAACGATCAAATCAATAATGAACTAGTCTAAGCATGGATATCATGATCAAAGAATGCAATAAATTACAAGAACCAGCCCACCAGCATGCTTTAGCCCAACAACAATGCATAAGTACTCGTCACTTGACTTATACGCTGTACCAAACATTTAAACAAGTACAAAATAGGCAAACAAGTCATATTCCCTCAAGTCAAGGTTAACTACGACACTTACCTCGCTCCAACGATTAACTCAAAGCTCAACCACAACTTTCCCTTTCAAACAAGCCTCCGAACCAACAAAATCTAGCAAATTGTCTACCAAACGGTTCAAAATAAGCTTTAGGAACTACCTACGAATGAAAAATATTCAATTTAGGTTATTATTGAAAAAGTCAACTCTCGGGACCGCTTGGTCCATACCCGATAGTCGGACCAAAACCCTGTTACCCATGTGAGCACGTGATTTTTGCTTCACGAAAACTACTCCAAAAGAAATCAATAAATAAAACAAATAGCCTTTGTGTACAATTTTGAGAATTTTGCGTGACATTTTGGATAATTATTTTTGTCTGTGAATGTTTATCTTGTTTTAATTAATTAAAAAATACAAAAATATATGTTGGATACACATTTAAGATTTAATTGTGCACTTAGGAATTAATTGAATCATGTTTTGTTTTTAAAAGAAAGAAAATCACAAAAATATGTATTTTTTGTTCTATTTTTTGTCATTTAAGGGTACCATTGTGTGATTTTATTTTTAATTAAATGTTTAGTCTTGTATGTTAATTGTGGTTAGGGGGTAATTAATATTTTGTAAGGTTAATTTTGATTTTACAATTTTAATTTAGGAATTTTTGTAATTAGGAATTGAAAAGGACAAAATAGAAAAAGAAAGGAGTTGAAAAATCAGATTGGGCCAAAAGTTTAAACAAAAAATCAGGCCCAAAGCAATGCATGATCCAATCCAATGCACATGGTCTCTCAGAAGTCCAAACGACGTCGTTTAGGTGCCTCAAATCTGGGCCGTTGATGAAACAGATCTAACGGTCCAGTTCAGTCTCCAGGACAAACCAAACGACGCCGTATAGGCGTAACAAATCTGAGCCGTCCCTTCCCTTTGATCTGACGGTCCCTAAGCTACCTCTCAACCTGACCCGTTCCCATCCAAGACCGACCGAGTCTCATAACATAAACCAAACGATACCGTTTATTTAAGTGAATTGATCCAGGCCGTTGATCATGCTTGATCCAACGACCAAGATCAAATCACCCCACACCTATATAAACTTAATCTCCTACCCCAGCCCCCCAAACCAAACACCCCCTTCTTTCCTGTTCATCATCGTCTCTCTCAGAGACGAGTCTCCTTCAACCAAACCCTATCCGCCTTAGGACCCTCCGCCTGAAACCCGGCGGCAACAACGCCGCCGGTCACCGGATTAACACCCTAAAGCCACCTGACCATCCCGAACACGAATCCACTATCCATTTTCCTCGAATCTTCCCCCATCGTCTCGAATCTTTGTTTGAAGATTCGAGCCAAACCTCAACCTACCCCAACCAAGCCCAAAATCAATACCACACAACCACCTTGACCCCCCAGGCCTAATTCATCCTCAATTTCCCTCAAATCAACCTGGAACCCATCGAAGAAAACTTAAAAGCCCAAGAACCCTAGCGCCGCCACAAGATTCTCAGGTGGCGGCGCCAACCCTAAACTGTCCCAAAGTTACACCCCTTTACCACTGGACCACCCTCGTCCCAAGTCCCCTACCAGTTTTGCTCGAATCAGAGCGGAGATGGTCGAATCTCAAAA
>MU713262.1:0-26306 GCA_026770625.1 Nicotiana glauca
ACTTGAGACACCATTATATTCTCAAGTGGCGACTCTGAAACTTTTAAATAACTAATCCCGTTCCGACCGTCCTTTGATTGGAAAAACTCTTTTATTTATACCCTTCGCAGGGGTGTAAGCGCCATAAAAAAGAGGTGTGACAATGAGTATCCCGCCTAATCTCGAAGAAGTAGAGACGAGATGGCCAACTTCGACACTCACTAGAGGTCAATTAACAATATTCTATAAATGCAAGGAAAAATCATGGATTTATATAATAGTTCAAATTCGCGAAGCCACAAAACAGGTAAACACCTTCAACAATTAATCAAGGGCTTCCAAGGTTTATTCTTTATTACCTTGTCAATTTATCTCAAGCCAAGAAGGGCAAATTTCACATTTAAACATTCCCAAATGACAAATAACATGCGCAAATCATACCGAGGCGACGGCCTGATCCAACAGGAATGTAAACTGTGCACTGCTGAGGGTCGAGCGGCCCAAACCAACAGATGCATCTATTTAATTTGCCGAGTTGTTCGGCCCGTTCCATAAATAAACACATACCCTGCTCGCGAATCATGCATGTGATGCAGGTACACATAAAATACATGCTCAAGTAGCCAATTAGGAATTCATCGGGGATATTTATCCAAATAAGACAATTTCTCTTTTTAACAATTTAGTAAAAATGATGTATAATCTCTTGCTAAATCCATTTACTAATCAAGGGTGATTTAAACAATTCAAGCTATCAATGGGTTCGTAAATAATTCCAAGTATAACATGCTTATGGGTCCTAACTACCCGGACAATAGCATAATAGTAGCTACGCACAGACTCTCGTCACCTCGTGCGTACGTAGCGCCCGCAAATTGGAGCACATAATCAATTATTACACATATGGGGATATTTCCCTCTTACAAGGTTAGAAATGAGACTCACCTCGCTCCGAAGACTCATAGCTGGCATTCTACATTCTTCCGAAGGCTTGAACCAATGCACAATGCACCAAAACTAGCCAATTAACGACAAACTAATGAGAACATGCTCAAATACTTGTTAACAATTCAAATTATACAAATTCCCAACTCCGCTTAGTGAAATGACAAAAATGCCCTCGGTCCCACGTGCCCGGATTCCGAAATTTTTCAAATTTAAACATGGACCATGATCTTAGGAACTCAAATATATAATTTTCTCTTAATTCCATGCTCAAAATCATGGTCAAAATCCAAGAACACTAATTTTCTAGGTCTTACTCTAACCCTCAATTTTCTACCCATTTACATGCTAAAATCCATACATAATCAATGTATTTAACTCATAATAGGTAGGATTAGCTTACCTTATCATTGATGAGTGAACTCCTCTCTTGAATCCTACAAGAATTGCCCAAGCCATGAAAAATGTGAGAGAAATGGCCAAAATCCGTCTTTTAAAACAACATTCTGCCTCCAGGCTACTTCCGCTTCTGCGGAGAAAATCCCGCTTTTGCGGATCAATAGCCGCTTTTTCGGCTTCCACTGGACCTCCCCATTTCGCTTATGCGATCCGCCTTCCGCAGATGCGGTCCCGCTTATGCGGACCTTGACCGCATCTGCGGTCCACACGCCCTTGGTCAATTTCGCTTTTGCGTCACCCTCTCTGCTTCTGCGATTCCGTATCAGCGGATCAAGGGCCGCTTCTGCGGTCCTAGCTTCCCTTACGCTCAACCACTTATGCGGCTTCATACTCGCTTCTACGGGGCTGCTTCTGCGGTCCCATTTCCGCAGAAGCGGAAATACCAGCAACCAGATCCCTTCAGTTATTCTTCAACTTCCAAATTTGATCCGTTAGCCAGCCGAAATCTACCCGAGGCCCCCGGGACCCCAACCAATCATACCAACCAATCCCAAAACACATTACGGACTTGCTTGAGACTTTATATCATATCAAACAACGCTAAAACCATGAATTACACCCTGATTCAAGCTTTATGAAGTTTGAACTTTCCAACTTCTATTTTCGATGTTTAAACGTATCAAATCACGTCCGATTGACCTCAAATTTTGCACACAAATCATATTTGATATTACGGACCTACTCCAACTTTCGGAATCGGATTCTGACCCCGATATCAAAAGTCCACTTCCGGTCAAACTTCTCAAAAATATTCAAATTTCTATATTTAGCCAAATGGCTTCAAAATGGCCTACGGACCTCCGAATTCACTTCCGATCGCGCTCCCAACTCCAGAATCACCATACGGAGCTACTCCCAGTCTCGGAATCCCAAACGGACATTGATAACACTGAAATGCTCTTCAAGCCAAACTTATGAAATTGCTTCTAAAATTCCAACTTCCACAATAGGCGCCAGAACGCTCTCGGGTTATCCAAAACCCGATCCGGGCACACGCCCTAATCCGAAATCATCATACAAACCTACTGGAACCTTCAGATACCGATTCCCAGGTCGTTTACTCAAAATTCCAATCCTAGTTCATTTCTTTCAACTATAAGCTTTCGAAATGAGAATTCTCTTCCCAAATCAACCCCGAACTTCCCCAAGTTCAATTCCGACCACGCGTACAAGTCATAATTCTTGAAACGAAGTTGTTCATGGCCTCCGACTACTGAACGAAGCTCTAGTACTCAAAACGACCAGTCGGGTCGTTACATTCTCTCCCACTTAAACATACGTTCGTCCTCGAACGTGTTGAGAACTATACGGAAGTAGTCTGAAATCAATGTTTAACTTCTCTTGCACCTTCCCGTGCTACCACAATTCAGTTGAGCACATTAGCTCGATACATTTTGAAGATATTCCCTTTTATTCAAGCAAATAAGACTTTAGAATCTGATTCCAACATCCGGAATCCTATGCCAAGCCCGTTTCCAATATACGACCACCATATCAATCACTACACTCTGTACTCAAAAACGACTACATAACTTTGCTGGAATCTTACTTTGCAACACTTAGTCCACAGGACCACAATAGCCTTTTTCTTATTAACTTGGTCAAAATCCTACTAATATGATGTTCCCATTGCACCCCATGATATATACAGGTCTTACTATATCCTTTACCATACCGCCATAATGGAAGAGATGTACCAACATTCATGATCGACTGCCGAGTCAACAAAACATTAGGTCTATACTCCTGAGAAAAATTTCACCTTATTCTGAACCCAATAATGGTCTTATCTCCATAACATACCTCATATAGCTGGATTTCACAGAATCCTAGATCAAGAGATCTCGTCTCATCCGATACGATTGCTCAGGCAATAAGCCACCCCAGAAATTGTTCAAATCTCATATAATGCTACCATGCACCAATAGGCCACCAATTCGAACGCAATGCCAAAGGAAAACAACTCTGGAAGGAATTACCTAACTCCCGCACTACCACAGACTTTCCTTAGAAAATAGGAAGCAGGACATACAAAATTAGCATATAGAAAACTACACTCAACATCACACTGTTGCGGCATGCAACCCGATCCACACAGCTTAACCATGGAGGCGTGCCACCCGATCCACTCGTAGAACTCACATAAAGAGAAATACATCGGGACAACCTACCCATTACAACAAGATATTGAATTTGGTCACAAGCACGCTAAGTGCATAATACCATACCCGAGGGAACATACAGCACCATAAGCTACAAAACTCAAGCACAACTGAGGTGCGATCTACAAATCTGAATCCCAAGAGAAATCTTGCTCACAATATATCACTTCCACGCTGATCCTCAACACATACACAATTTCTCAGGCCGTCTCATAACTCACACGGCACAACGCATCACTACATGAAATATCTGACAAAGAGATAACACCCTGACTACTCCATAAGGAGCGCGCTACTGAAATGAACAAAATTGGCTTAACATAGAGCCTATATTCACATTTAAACCCATCCACCGACCTTAAGTCGATCCTGGTCACACCAAGGTAAGCCAATAACCTTTCAAAGGTCCATGGTAACTCCCTTTTCCTCATAACTCATGAGAACAAACATCATAACCGGGCAACCTCCTAGGTTCATAACCCAATAAACAAAGTGTCCTCCAGGCCTAAATTCCCAAATTTATGATATTACCACAATCCTCACACTTGGTTTTAATCTTTAGTTAATCAAGTGACTACATGTCACGCTTATACCAGCTTCCCGGGGGGAACGCTCCCAAAATCTTCTAAATTAAATAACGGGTCCGCTCATCCAAATCATCGGCCGCACTAATGCTGAAAAACGATCAAGAATCCTTAACTACGATGCAAAGGCTTTTTCACAAAACATCAATCTCAGGTGGCGCTGAAAACAATACCAAATCACTTTAAACACCGAAACTCCTTTTTGGCCCATCCGAGCATGTGACATTTTTGTCCACACCGAACTGCGACTTTGATTCTCGTTTCAAACTTCCATACCTCTCACCGCACCCAACGTCACAATATACGATAGAACACGATTTTCATCATAACTCTTAAATCATTAATATTTTAACACTTCATCATATACGAACTTTTCACTTAACTAACTTTAAGAGAATCATAGCAACACACAAGTAAATTCCCATAACTGAAGGATATGCATGTCTCTAAGTAGTGGCCCAAGCCACCATATTCCTTCTGGAACCCGCTTCCACTTAACAAGCCATAACAGAAGAGTGCTTCTGAATAACGTCAATTATGGCGGCCGGCAAACCTCACTCGTACCGCCACAAATCATACACATAACTCGATCACGCTGAATGAAATGATCACAGACCCCAACATGCCAAATTTAACTATGGCTAATCAATCCCTTTCCTTCCAATTTATCCTTGATTGCTTTGGAAATAATACTAACTCTCTTCAACACATAACATACTCCCTCTACACTCACCCCGAGTGACCTTGAATTGCGAGACAATGCTGTCTCAAATCTAACGAATTATTTCATATTTTTCAAATGCTACACCACAAGGTAACATATCATAGAACATTCTGGGCACCTTCTCATAAACTGCTTTAAAGCTTGATTCTTAGTTGTACTTATAGGCTTGAAATCATTAGGTACCACACTTTATCTTTTGAGTTCCACTAGGACCGTTGATGAGAGCCACCCACTCTGACTTGATCCCCAATGTAATCAGCTCCCTGAATCTTGTAGCACACTAATACCTCTTAATGAAGCACCTGGAAGAGTCACTCCCCTTTTAACCCGCTTCTATATAAGGTATAAATCCTGAATCTTTTCCCAAGTTCGAACATAAGCCCATAAGGCTAACCATAGCACATATTTAATAATTTTGTAGCAGGGATAACCCCTAAGTATGCAAATAACCAGAAACCTCGCGGGTAGTTAACCATGCAATCCAATCATAGGCGGTGGGACTCTCCCACTTAGCTGGAAGCCATTATTACAAAACTCTGGAGTTCACCAGGATTCTCAATCTCTTATTGACATAACCTTGCGCAATCAATCGCCAGCATTCTCGATATCTTACCGTAAAAACCCAATTTGATGCTCTAAATCATTTAACAACAATCACACAATAGTTCCCTTTGCTGCATAACCCGTAGAACTCTCCATAGAAGCCTCGCCAACCACGCGATCGCTAAACTGCTCACAGGAAATAATCCTCCTGGGTCCAAGCTCACTCCCTAGCTGTATCAGTCCATTTACCCCTCGTGGACACCCATTAAATGCGCGACAACATCCTTCCACTTCAAAGTCACGCTACATCTTTCTTCATTTCAAGCAGCTCCTTTCCGTCATACCAAAACTCCTGCCGAATAACAACCCCATGCTTCAAATTAACTCTGCAGACTTCCATTGCCCGACGCTAAGATCCCAGATCCTTCCAAATATACTTAGGCGCGTAGTCATCCTACTACTAGGCCCTATACAGCTCCGCCACTCTCCCACTTTGGGCAAACTCACTCCTTCAATAAACTGTTTGGCATGCGCTCCCTAAGCCTGGGCTTTTAGAAGTTTAAAACTCCACCTGACACTTCCCACATGCCTTTCTCATTTTTCGCTGCCCAGTCATTGTCTTAATAAAATTTATCTTCATAGAACTCGAATCCCTAATTTGCTACTAACCCCAACTTTTCCGAAGGTCGTCTTTATTGAACCATCAACATCTTGAAATACTGATTAAATCCATAACCATCGCACACTACGATATCGGATAGTTGTATCGCGAATACTATTTCACAATATCTTGCCCCAAGGTGAATTGTAGCAGATCATAACACTGACAAACTTAAAGCGTTCAATTAGGACAACAGCACCCCCATATAGAGGATAACTCCACCACGTTTGCAATTGCCACGTTTCATTACTTCCACCAATCCACATCTGACCATCCTTAGTTCGATCGTCCTTCCCCTGCCGGGAATGAAATACTGAATCCCTTTGATTACATACTGAGTAAACCTCCCTTCAATTCATTCACTGCCCCGACACATGGGCAAACACCCTACCATCACAACAACACTGCGGAATAATCGCCCATAAGCATTATTGCAACTTGTGCCTAACCTCAAGTCTCTTAGAAGTTCTATTACTGAGATGAAACAATAGAATATCCTTCCATAATGCAACTATAATAGTCCAATCAACTATACCGGGAAAATCATCCCACACCACATTTGTAGTGCCATTACAATCCTTCAATTTTCTATTTATAACAAGCGTTTGCATCGCGTAAGAATGAGTGGGAAGGAATCAAAGGAATAAGCCTCAAAGGAATCGAACAACACGATAAGGAAATCAAGAAATGAAGTACTCCTAACAGTCCTACAGCCTCCCAAGGATAAGTACAAACGTTTCCGTACCGATCCGTGAGACTCTACTAGACTTGCTCATGACTCGTGAGACCGACGACAATCTATTGCTTTGATACCATGTTGTCTCGACCCAAAATCCACTAAGGGTCGTGGTGGCACCGGACACCGTTGTAAGGCAAGCCAACTAGAATACTTAATTAAAATTCTCGTTATAATAATTTTGAAAACATTTCTTTTATACAATTTAAACAAGGCTCAGTATATTCCTCCGAATGAATAATGAAATATTTAAACAACTTGTAAGATCTCCGAATGAATCCAAGTACATCCCCAGAACCCGGTGTCATAAGTACATGAGCAACTACTAATAAGGAAAATAAAATACAACCTCAGTCCGAAATACGGTGTACAGGGAACAAAATACAAAGGCTAAAAGGAACTACCCTAGATGCGGTCCCCTCGAATGATGCAACTCACCTAGTCCTAGAAACATCTATGGTGCTACGCCCAGTAGGCCGCTAGAGGTATATATAACTGTGCAACAAAAATGCACAGAATTGTAGTATGAGTACGTAATCAACGTGTACTCAATGAGTATCCCGCCTAATCTCGAAGAAGTAGAGACGAGATAGCCAACTTCGACACTCACTAGAGGTCAATTAACAATATTCTATTAATGCGAGGAAAAATCATGGATTTATATAGTAGTTCTAATTCGCGAAGCCAGAAAATAGATAAACACCTTCAACAATTAATCAAGAGCTTCCAAGGTTTATTCTTTATTACCTTGTCAATTTATATCAAGCGATGAAGGGAAAATTTCACATTTAAAAATTCCAAAACAACAAATAACATGCGCAAATCACACCGAGGCGACGACCCGATCCAACATGAATGTATATTGTGCACTGCCGAGGGTCGAGAAGCCTGAACCAATAGATGTATCTATTTAATCTACCGAGGCGTTCGGCCCATTTCATAAATAAACACATACCCTGCTCGCAAATCATGCATGCGACGCAAGTACACATAAAATACATGCTCAAGTAGCCAATTAGGAATTCATCGGGGATATTTATCCAAATAAGACAATTTCTCTTTTTAACAATTCAGGAAAAATGATGTTTAATCTCTTTTTAAATCCATTTACTAATCAAGGGTGATTTAAACAATTCAAGTTATCAATGGGTTCGTAAATAATTCCAAGTATAACATGCTTATAGGTCCTAACTACCCGGACAATAGCATAATAGTAGCTACGCACGGACTCTCGTCACCTCGTGCGTACGTAGCCCCCACAAATAGGAGCACATAATCAACTATTACACCTTTGGGGATATTTCCCTCTTACAAGGTTAGAAACGAGACTCACCTCCCTCCGAAGACTCATAGCTGGCATTCTACATTCTTTCGAAGGCTTGAACCAACGCACAATGCACCAAAACTAGCCAATTAACGAAAAACTAATGAGAACATGCTCAAATACTTGTTAACAATTCAAATTATACAAATTCCCAACTCCGCTTAGTGAAATGACAAAAGTGCCCTCGGGCCCACATGCCCGGATTCCAAAAATTTTCGAAGTTAAACTTTGCACATGACCTTAGAAACACAAATATATAATTTTCTCTTAATTCTATACTCAAAATCATGGTCAAAATCCAAGAACACTAATTTTCTAGGTCTTCCTCTAACCCTCAATTTTCTACCCATTTACATGCTAAAATCCATACATAATCAATGTATTTAACTCATAATAGGTAGGATTAGCTTACCTTTCATTGATGAATGAACTCCTCTCTTGAATCCTCCAAGAATCGGCCAAGCCATGAAAAATGTGAGAGAAATGGCCAGAATCCGACTTTTAAAACAACCCTCTGCCCCCAGGCTACTTTCGCTTCTTCAGAGAAAATCCCGCTTCCGCGGTCCCGCTTTTGTGGATCAATAGCCACTTCTGCGGCTTCCACTGGACCTCCCCATTTCGCTTCTGCGATCCGCCTTCCGCAGATGCGGTCCCGCTTCTACGGACCTTGACCGCATCTGCGGTCCATACGCCCTTGGTCAATTCCGCTTCTGTGCCTCCCTCTCCGCTTCTGCGGTTCTGCATCAGCGGATCAAGGGCTGCTTCTGCGGTCCTAGATGCCCTCACATTCAACAACTTTTGCGGTTTCATCCTCGCTTCTACAGGTCCGCAGAAGCGGAAATACCAGCAACCAGATCCCTTCAGCTATTCTTCAACATCCAAATTTGATCCGTTAGCCACCCGGAATCCACCCGAGGCCCCCGGGACCCCAACCAATCATACCAACCATTCCCAAAACACATTAGGGACTTGCTCGAGGCTTCATATCATATCAAACAACGCTAAAACCATGAATTACACCCCGATTCAAGCTTTATGAACTTTGAATTTTCCAACTTCTATTTTCGATGTTTAAACCTATCAAATCACGTCCGATTGACCTCAGATTTTTCACATAAAATCATATTTGACATTACGGACCTACTCCATCTTTCGGAATCGGAGTCCGACCCCGATATCAAAAGTCCACTTCTGGTCAAACTTCTCAAAAACATTCAAATTTCTATCTTTAGCCAAATGACTTAAAATGGCCTACGGACCTCGGAATTCACTTCCGATCGCGCTCCCAACTCCATAATCACCATACGGAGCTACTTCCAGTATCGGAATCCCAAACGGACATTAATAACACTAAAATGCTCTTCAAGCCAAACTTATGAAATTCCTTCTAAAATTCCAACTTCCACAATAGGCGCCAGAACGCTCCCGGGTTATCCAAAACCCGATCCGCGCACATGCCCTAATCCGAAATAATCATACGAACCTGCTGGAAACTTCAGATAAAGATTCCCATGTCGTTTACTCAAAATTCCAATCCTAGTTCATTTCTTTCAACTTTAGGCTTCCGAAATGAGAATTCTCTTCCCAAATCAACCCTGAACTTCCCCAAATTCAATTCCGACCATGCGTACAAGTCATAATTCCTTAAACGAAGCTGTTCATGGCCTCCGACTGCTGAACGAAGCGCTAGTACTCAAAACAACCAGTCGGGTCATTACATTCTCTCCCACTTAAACATACGTTCGTCCTCGAACGTGCTGAGAACTATACGGTAGTAGTCTGAAATCACTGTTTAACTTCTCTTGCACCTTCCCGTGCTACGACAATTCAGTTGAGCACATTA
Source organism: Nicotiana glauca (assembly GCA_026770625.1). Taxonomy (NCBI): domain Eukaryota; kingdom Viridiplantae; phylum Streptophyta; class Magnoliopsida; order Solanales; family Solanaceae; genus Nicotiana; species Nicotiana glauca. The sequence continues at coordinate 9,961 of MU713262.1, forward strand.
GCTCGATAAATTCCTAAAATATTCCCTTTTATTCAAGCAAATAAGCCTTTAGAGCCTGATTCCAATGTCCGGAATCCTATGCCAGGCCCGTTTCCAATATACGACCACCATATCAATCACTACACTCTGTACTCAAACACGACTGCATAACTTTGCTGGATTCTTACTTTGCAACACTTAGTCCACAGGACCACAATAGCCTTTTTCTGATTAACTTGGTCAAAATCTTACTAATATGATGTTCCCATTGCACCCCATGATATATACAGGTCTTACTCTATCCTTTACCATGCCGCCATAACGGAAGAGATGTACCAACATTCATGATCAACTGCCGAGTCAACAAAACTTTAGGTCTATACGCCTGACAAAACTTTCACCTCATTCTGAACCCAATAATGGTCTTATCTCCATAACATACCTCATACAGCTGGATTGCACATAATCCTAGATCAAGAGATCTCGTCTCATCCGATACGAATGCTCAGGCAATAAGCCACCCCAGAAATTGTTCAAATCTCATATAATTCTACCATGCACTATTAGTCCACCAATTCGAATGCAATGCCAAAGGAAAACAACTCTGGAAGGAAGTACCTAACTCCCGCACTACTGCATACTTTCCTTAGAAAATAGGAAGCAGGACATACAAAATTATCATATAGAAAACTACACTCAACATCACACTGTTGCGGCATGCAACCCGATCCACAAAACTTAATCATGGAGGCGTGCCACCCGATCCAAGTAACATACCCATGGCGGCGTGCCACCCGATCCACTCGTAGAACTCACATAAAGAGATATACATCGGGACAAGCAACCCATTACAACAAGATATTGAATTTTGTCACAAGCACGCTAAGTGCATAATACCATACCCGAGGGAACATACAGCACCATAAGCTACAAAACTCAAGCACAACTGAGGTGCGATTTACAAATCTGAATCCCATAATCACTTCCACGCAGATTCTAAACACATACACAATTTCTCATGCCGTCTCACAACTCACACGGCACATCGCATTACTACATGAAATAACTGACAACGAGATAACACCCTGACTACTCCATAAGGAGCGCGCTACTAAAATGAACAAAATTGGCATAACATAGAGCCCATATTCGCATTTAAACCCATCCATCGACCTTAAGTCGATCCTGGTCACACAAAGGTAAGCCAATAACCTTTCAAAGGTCCATGGTAACTCCCTTTTCCTCATAACTCATAAGAACAACCATCATAACCGGGCAACCTCCTAGGTTCATAACCCAATAAACAAAGTGCCCTCCAGGCCTAAATTGCCAAATTAATGATATTACCACAATCCTCACACTTGGTTTAAATCTTTAGGTAATCAAGTAAATATATGTCACGCTTATACAAGCTTCCCGCGGGGAACGCTCCCAAAATCTTCTGAATTAAATAACGGGTCCGCTCTTCCAAACCATCGGCCGCACTAATGCTGAAAAGCGATCAAGAATCCTTAACAAGGATGCAAAGCCTTTTTCACAAAACATCGATCTCAGGTGGCGCTGAAAACAACACCAATTTACGTTAAACACCAAAACTTCTTTCTGGCCCATCCGAGCTTGTGACATTTTTGTCCACACCAAACTGTGACTTTGATTCTCGTTTCAAACTTCCATACCTCTCACCGTACCCAACGTGCCAATATACGATAGAACTTGATTTTCATCATAATTCCATAATCATTAATATTTTAACACTTCATCATATACGAACTTTTCACTTAACTAACTTTAGGAGAATCATAGCAACACACAAGTGAATTCCCATAACTGAAGGATATGCATGTCTCTAAGTAGTGGCCCAATCCACTATATTCCTTCCGGAACCCGCTTCCACTTAACAAGCCATAACAGAAGAGTGCTTCTAAATAACGTCAATTATGGCGGGCGGCAAACCTCACTCGTACCGCCACAAATCATACACATAACTCGATCACGCTAAATGAACTGATCACATACCCCAACATGCCAAATTTAACTATGTCTAATCAATCCCTTTCCTTCCAATTTATCCTTGATTGCTTTGGAAATAATACTAACTCTCTTCAACACATAACATACTCCTCTACACTCACCCCGAGTGACCTTGAATTGCGAGACCATGCTGTCTCAAATCTCACGAATTATTTCACATTTCTCAAATGCTACACCACAAGGTAATACATCATAGAACATTCTAGGCACCTTCTCATAAACTGCTAGAAAGCTTGATTCTTAGTTGTACTTATAGGCTTGAAATCATTAGGTACCACACTTTATCTTTTGAGTTCCACTAGGACCGTTGCTGAGCGCCACCCACTCTGACTTGATCCCCAATATAATCAGCTCCCTGAATCTTCTAGCACACTAATACCTCTCAATGAAGCACCTGGAAGAATCACTCCCCTTTTAACCCGCTTCTATACAAGGTATAAATCCTGAATCTTTTCCCAAGTTCGAACATGAGCCCATAAGGCTAACCATAGCACATATTTAATAATTCTGTAGCTGGGATAACCCCTAAGTATGCAAATAACCAAAAACCTCGCGGGTAGTTAACCATCCAATCCAATCATAGGCGGTGGGACTCTCCCACTTAGCTGGAAGCCATTATTACAAAACTCTAGAGTTCACCAGGATTCTCAATCTCTTATTGACATAACCTTGCGCAATCAATCGCCAGCATTCTCGATATCTTACCGTAGAAACCCAATTTGATGCTCTAAATCATTTAACAACAATCACACAATAGTTCCCTTTGCTGCATAACCCGTAGAACTCTCTGCAGAAGTCTTGCCAACCACGCGATCGCTAAACTGCTCCCAGGAAATAACCCTCCTGGGTCCAAGCTCACTCCCTTGTTGTACCAGTCCATTTACCCCTCGTGGACACCCATTAAATGCGTGACAACATCCTCCACTTCAAAGTCACACTACAACTTTCTTCATTTTAAGCAGCTCCTTTCCGTCATACCAAAACTCCTGCCGCATAACAACCCCATGCTTCAAATTAATTCTACAAACTTCCATTGTCTGACGCTAAGATCCCAAATCCTTTCAACTATCCTTAGGCGCGTAGTCATCCTACTACTAGGCCATATACAACTCCGCCACTCTCCCACTTTGGGCAACCTCACTAAGCTTGGCCTTTTAGAAGTTTATAACTCCGCCTGACACTTCCCACATGCCTTTCTCATTTTTTGCTGCCCAGTCGTTGTCTTAATAAAATTTATCTTCATAAAACTCGAATCCCTAATTTTCTACTAACCCCAACTTTTCTGAAGGTCGTCTTTATTGAACCGTCAATATCTTGAAATACTGATTAAATCCATAACCATCGCACCCTGCGATATCAGATAGTTGTATCTCGAATACTATTTCATAATATCTTGCCCCAAGGTGAATTGTAGCAGATCATAACACCGACAAACTTAAAGTGTTCAAATAGGACAACAGCACCCCCATATAGAGGAGAACTCCGCCATGTTTGCAATTGCCACGTTTCATTACTTCCACCAATCGATATCTGACCATCCTTAGTTCGATTGTCCTTCCCCGGCCGGGAATAAAATACTAAATCCCTTTGATTACACACTTAGTAAACCTCCGTTCAATTCATTCACTGCCCCGACACATGGGCAAACACCCTACCATCACAACAACACTGCAGAATAATCGCCCATAAGCATTATGGCAACTTGTGCCTAGACTCAAGTCTCTTAGAAGTTCTGTTACTAAGCTGAAACAATAGAATATCCTTCCATAATGCAACTATAATAGACCAATCAACTATACCGGGAAAATCATCCCGTACCACATTTGTAGTGCCATTACAATCCTTTAATTTTCTATGTATAACAAGCGCTCGCATCGCGTAAGACTGAGTGGGAAGGAATCAAAGGCATAACCCTCAAAGGAATCGAACAGCACGATAAGGAAATCAAGAAGGAAAGTACTCCTAATTGTCATGCAGCCTCCCGAGGATAAGTACAGACGTTTCCGTACCAATCCGCAAGACTCTACTAGACTTGCTCATGACTCATGAGACCGACGGCAATATATTACTCTGATACCATGTTGTCACGACCCAAAATCCACTAAGGGTCGTGGTGGCACCGGACACCGTTGTCAGGCAAGCCAACTAGAATACTTAATTAAAATTCTCGTTATAATAATTTTGAAAATATTTCTTTTATACAATTTAAACAAGGCTTAGTATATTCCTCCGAATGAATAATGAAATATTTAAACAAATTGTAATATCTCCGAATGAACCCAAGTACATCCCCAGAACCCGGTGTCACAAGTACATGAGCAACTACTGATAAGGAAAATAAAATACAACCTCAGTCCGAAATACGGTGGACAGGGAATAAAATACAAAGGCTGAAAGGAACTACCCGAGCTGCGGTCCCCTCAAATGATGCAGCTCACCTAGTCCTAGAAACATCTGTGATGCTATGCCCAGTAGGCCGCTAGAGGTATATATACCTGTGCAACAAAAATGCACAGAATTGTAGTATGAGTACGTAATCAACGTGTACTCAATGAGTATCCCGCCTAATCTCGAAGAAGTAGAGACGAGATGGCCAACTTCGACACTCACTAGAGGTCAATTAACAATATTCTATAAATGCGAGGAAAAACCATGGATTTATATAGTAGTTCTAATTCGCGAAGCCAGAAAATAGATAAACACCTTCAACAATTAATCAAGAGCTTCCAAGGTTTATTCTTTATTACCTTGTCAATTTATATCAAGCGATGAAGGGAAAATTTCTCATTTAAAAATTCCCAAACGACAAATAACATGCGCAAATCACATAGAGGCGACGGCCCGATCCAACAGGAATGTAAATTGTGCACTGCTGAGGGTCGAGCGGCCCGAACCAATAGATGTATCTATTTAATCTACCGAGGCGTTCGGCCCGATCCATAAATAAACACATACCCTGCTCGCGAATCATGCATGCGACGCAGGTACACATAAAATACATGCTCAAGTAGCCAATTAGGAATTCATCGGGGATATTTATCCAAATAAGACAATTTCTCTTTTTAACAATTCAGGAAAAATGATGTTTAATCTCTTTTTAAATCCATTTACTAATCAAGGGTGATTTAAACAATTCAAGTTATCAATGGGTTCGTAAATAATTCCAAGTATAACATGCTTATAGGTCCTAACTACCCGGACAATAGCATAATAGTAGCTACGCACGGACTCTCGTCACCTCGTGCGTACGTAGCCCCCACAAATAGGAGCACATAATCAATTATTACACCTATGGGGATATTTCCCTCTTACAAGGTTAGAAAGGAGACTCACCTAGCTCCGAAGACTCATAGCTGGCATTCTACAATTGAGAACATGCTCAAATACTTGTTAATAGTTCATATTATACAAATTCCCAACTCCGCTTAGTGAAATGACAAAAGTGCCCTCGGGCCGACGTGCCCGGATTCCAAAATTTTTCGAAGTTAAACTTTGCACATGACCTTAGGAACTCAAATATATAATTTTCTCTTAATTCCATACTCAAAATCGTGGTCAAAATCCAAGAACACTAATTTTCTAGGTCTTCCACTAACCCTCAATTTTCTACCCATTTACATGCTAAAACCCATACATAATCAATGTATTTAACTCATAATAGGTAGGATTAGCTTACCTTATCATTGATGAATGAAATCCTCTCTTGAATCCTCCAAGAATCGCCCAAGCCATGAAAAATGTGAGAGAAATGGCCAAAATCCGATTTTCAAAACAACCCTCTGCCTCCACGCTACTTCGCTTCTTCGGAGAAAATCCCACTTCCGCGGTCCCGCTTTTGAGGATAAATAGCCGCTTCTGCGGCTTCAACTGGACCTCCTCATTTTTCTTCTGCGATCTGCCTTCCACAGATATGGTCCCGCTTCTGCGGACCTTGACCGCATCTGCGGTCCATACGCCCTTGGTCAATTCCGCTAATGCGTCTCTCTCTCCGCTTCTGCAGTTCCGCATCAGCGGATCAAGAGCCGCTTCTGCGGTCCTAGCTGCCCTCACGTTCAACTACTTTTGGGATTTCATCCTCACTTCTACGGGTTCGCAGAAGCGGAAATACCAGTAACCAGATCCCTTCAGCTATTCTTCAACATCAAAATTTGATCCGTTAGCCACCCGGAATCCGCCCGAGGCCCTCAGGACCCCAACCAATCATACCAACCAATCCCAAAACACATTACGGACTTGATCGAGGCTTCATATCATATATAACAATGCTAAAACCATGAATTACACCCCGATTCAAGCTTTATGAACTTTGAACTTTCCAACTTCTATTTTCGATGTTTAAACCTATCAAATCACGTCCGATTAACCTCAAATTTTGCACACAAATCATATTTGACATTACGGACCTACTCCAACTTTTGGAATTGGATTCCGACCCCGATATCAAAAGTCCACTTCTGGTCAAACTTCTCAAAAACATTCAAATTTCTATCTTTAGCCAAATGACTTCAAAATGGCCTACGGACCTCCGAATTCACTTCCGATCGCGCTCCGAACTCCAGAATCACCATACGGAGCTACTCCTAGTCTCGGAATCCCAAACGGACATTGATAACACTGAAATGCTCTTCAAGCCAAACTTATGAAATTCCTTCTAAAATTCCAACTTCCACAACAGGCGCGAGAACGCTCCCGGGTTATCCAAAACCCGATCCGCGCACACGCCCTAATCCGAAATCATCATACAAACCTGCTGGAACCTTCAGATCAAGATTCCCAAGTCGTTTACTCAAAATTCCAATCCTAGTTCATTTCTTTCAACTTTATGCTTCCGAAATGAGAATTCTCTTCCCAAATCAACCCTGAACTTCCCCAAATTCAATTCCGACCACGCGTACAAGTCATAATTTCTGAAATGAAGCTGTTCATGGCCTCCGACTGCTGAACAAAGCACTAGTACTCAAAACGACCGGTCGGGTCGTTACATTCTCTCCCACTTAAACATACGTTCATCCTCGATTATGCTGAGAACTATACGGAAGTAGTCTGAAATTACTATTTAACTTCTCTTGCACCTTCCTATGCTACCACAATTCAGTTGAGCACATTAGCTCAATAAATTCTGAAGATATTCCCTTTTATTCAAGCAAATAAGCCTTTAGACCCTGATTCCAACATCCGGAATCCTATGCCAGGCCCGTTTCCAATATACGACCACCATATCAATCATTACACTTTGTACTCAAACATGACTGCATAACTTTGCTGGATTCTTACTTTGCAACACTTAGTCCACATGACCACAATAGCCTTTTTCTGATCAACTTGGTCAAAATCCTACTAATCTGATGCTCCCATTGCACCCCATGATATATACAGGTCTTACTCTATCCTTTACCATACCGCCATAACAGAAGAGATGTACCAACATTCATAATCAACTGACGAGTCAACAAAACATTAGGTCTATACTCCTAACAAAACTTTCACCTCATTCTGAACCCAATAATGGTCTTGTCTCCATAACATACCTTATACAGCTGGATTGCATAGAATCCTAGATCAAGAGATCTCGTCTCATCCGATACGACTGCTCATGCAATAAGCCACCCCAGAAATTTTACAAATCTCAGATGATGCTACCATGCACAAATAGTCCACGAATTCGAACGCAATGCCAAAGGAAAACAACTCTGGAAGGAAGTACTAAACTCCCACACTACCACAGACTTTTCTTAGAAAACAGGAAGCAGGACATACAAAATTAGCATATAGAAAACAACACTCAGCATCACACTACTGCAGCATGCAACCTAATCTACACAGCTTAACCATGGCGGCGTGCCACCCGATCCTCACGATATAATCATGGCGGCGTGCCACCCGATCCAAGTAACATACATATGGCGGCGTGCCACCCGATCCACTCGTAGAACTCACACAAAGATATATACATCGGGCCAAGCTACCCATTACAACAAGATATTAAATTCGGTCACAAGCACGCTAAGTGCATAATACCATCCCTGAGGGAACATACTGTACCATAAGCTGCAAAACTCAAGCTCAACTGAGGTGCGATCTACAAATCTGAATCCCAAGAGCCATCTTGCTCACAATACATCACTTCCACACTGATCCTCAACACATACACAATTTCTCAGACCGTCTCACAACTCACATGGCGCAACGCATCGCTACATAAAATATCAGACAATGAGATAACACCCTAACTACTCCATAAGGAGCGCGCTACTGAAGTGAACACAACTGGCTTAACATAGAGCCCATATTCGCATTTAAACCCATCCACCGACCTTAAGTCGATCCTGGTCATACCAAGTTAAACCAATAACCTTTCAAAGGTCCATGGTAACTCCGTTTTCCTCATAACTCATAAGAACAACCATCATAATCGGGCAACCTCCTTGGTTCATAACCCAATAAACAAAGTGCCCTCCAGGCCTAAATTCCCAAATTAATGATATTACTATAATCCTCACACTTGGTTTAAATCTTTAGTTAATCAGGTGACTACATGTCACACTTATACAAGCTTCCCGTGGGCACGTTCCCAAAATCTTCCGAATTAAATAACGGGTTCGCTCATCCAAACCATCGGCCGCACTAATGCTGAAAAGCGATCAAGAATCCTTAACTAGGATGCAAAGCCTTTTTCACAAAACATCGATCTCAGGTGGCGCTGAAAACAACACCAATTTATTTTAAACACCGAAACTCCTTTCTGGCCCATCCGAGCTTGCGACATTTTTGTCCACACCGAACTGTGACTTTGATTATCGTTTCAAACTTCCATACCTCTCACCGTACCCAACGTGCCAATATATGATATAACACGATTTTCATCATAACTCTGAAATCATTAATATTTTAACACTTCATCATATATGAACTTTTCACTTAACTAAATTCAGGAGAATCATAGAAACACACAAGTGAATTCCCATAACCGAAGGATATGCAAGTCTCTAAGTAGTGGCCCAAGCCACCATATTCCTTTCGGAACCCGCTTCCACTTAACAAGACATAACAGAAGAGTGCTTCTGAATAATGTCAATTATGGCGGCCGGGAAACCTCACTCGTACCGCCACAAATCATACACATAACTCGATCACGCTGAATGAACTAATCACAGACCCCAACATGCCAAATTTAACTATGGCTAATCAATCCCTTTCCTTCCAATTTATCCTTGATTGCTTTGGAAATAATAATAACTCGCTTCAACACATACCATACTCCCTCTACACTCACCCCGAGTGACTTTGAATCGCGAGACCATGCTGTCTCAAATCTCACGAATTATTTCACATTTCTCAAATGCTACACCACAAGGTAACACATCATAGAACATTCTGGACACCTTCTCATAAACTGCTACAAAGCTTGATTCTTAGTTGTACTTATAAGCTTGAAATCATTAGGTACCACACTTTATCTTTTGAGTTCCACTAGGACCGTTGCTGAGAGCCACCCGCTCTGACTTGATCTCGAATATAATCAGCTCCCTGAATCTTCTAGAACACTAATACCCTCTCAATGAAGCACCAGGAAGAGTCAATCCCCTTTTAACCCACTTCTATACAAGGTATAAATCCTGAATCTTTTCCCTAGCTCGAACATGAGCCCATAAGGCTAACCATAGCATATCTTTAATAATTCCGTAGCTGGGATAACCCCTCAGTATGCAAATAACCAGAAACCTCGCGGGTAGTTAACTATGTAATCCAATCATAGGGAGTGGGTCTCTCCCCCTTAGCTGGAAGCCATTATTACAAAACTCTTGAGTTCACCAGGATTCTCAATCTCTTATTGACATAACCTTGTGCAACCAATCGCCAGCATTCTCGATATCTTACCGTAGAAACACAATTTGATGCTCTAAATCATTTAACAACACTCACACAATAGTTCCTTTTGCTGCATAACCCGCAGAACTTTCCGCAGAAGCCTCGCCAACCACGCGACCGCTAAACTGCTCAATAGAAATAACCCTCATGGGTCCAAGCTCACTCCCTAGCTGTACCAGTCCATTTACCCCTCGTGGACACCCATTAAATGCACGACAACATCCTTCCACTTCAAAGTCACGCTACATCTTTCTTCATTTCAAGCAGCTCCTTTCCGTCATACCAAAACTCCTGCCGCGTAACAACCCCATGCCTTAAATTAATTCTACAGACTTCTATTGCCCGACGCTAAGATCCCAGATCCTTCCAACTATCCTTAGGCGCGTAGTCATCCTACTACTATGCCCTATACAGCTCCGCCACTTTCCCACTTTGGGAAAACTCACTCCTTCAATCAACTGTTCGGCCTGCGCTCCCTAAGCCTGACCTTTTAGAAGTTTAAAACTCCGCGTGACACTTCCCACATGCCTTTCTCATTTTTTACTGCTCAGTCGTTGTCTTAATAAAATTTATCTTCATAGAACTCGAATCCCCAATTTGATACTAACCCCAACTTTTCCGAAGGTCGTCTTTATTGAACTATCAACATCTTGAAATACTGATTAAATCCATAACCACCGCACCCTGCGATATCGGATAGTTGTATCTCGAATACTATTTCACAATATCTTGCCCAAAGGCGAATTGTAGCAGATCATAACACCGACAAACTAAAAGCATTCAATTAGGACAACAGCACCCCCATATAGAGGATAAATCCACCATGCTTGCAATTGCCACGTTTCATTACTTCCACCAATCCACATCTGACCATCCTTAGTTCGATTGTCCTTCCCCTGCCGGGAATAAAATACTGAATCCCTTTGATTGCACACTGAGTAAACCTCCTTTCAATTCATTCAGTGCCCCGACACATGGGCAAACACCTTACCATCACCACAACATTGCGGAATAATCGCCCATAAGCATTATGGCAACTGTGCCTAGCCTCAAGTCTCTTAGAAGTTCTGTTACTGAGCTGAAATAATAGAATATCCTTCCATAATGCAACTATAATAGTCCAATCAACTATACCGGGAAAATCATCCCGCACCACATTTGTAGTGCCATTACAATCCTTCAATTTTTGATTTATAACAAGCGCTCGCGTCGCGTAAGAATGAGTGGGAAGGAATCAAAGGCATAAGCCTCAAAGGAATCGAACAGCACGATAAGGAAATCAAGAAGGGAAGTACTCCTAACAGTCCTGCAGCGTCCCGAGAATAAGTACAGACGTCTCCGTACCGATCTGCAAGACTCCACTGGACTTGCTCATGACTCGTGAGATCAACGGGAATCTAGTGCTATGATACCATGGTGTCACGACCCAAAATCCACTAAGGGTCGTGGTGGCGCCGGACACCGTTGTCAGGCAAGCCAACTAGAATACTTAATTAAAATTCTCGTTATAATAATTTTGAAAACATTTCTTTTATACAATTTAAACAAGACTCGGTATATTCCTTTGAATGAATAATGAAATATTTAAATAACTTGTAAGATCTCCGAATGAATACAAGTACATCCTCAGAATCCGGTGTCATAAGTACATGAGCAACTAGTGAGAAGGAAAATAAAATACAACCTCAGTCCTAAATACGGTGGACAAGGAATAAAATACAAAGGCTGAAAGGCACTACACTAGCTGCAGTCGCCTCGAATGATGCAGCTCACCTAGTCCCAGAAACATTCGTGATGCTACGTCCAGTAGGCCGCTAGAGTTATATATACCTGTGCAATAAAAATGCACAGAAGTGTAGTATGAATACGTAATCAACGTGTACTCAATGAGTATCCCGCCTAATCTCGAAGAAGTAGAGACGAGATGGCCAATTTCGACACTCACTAGAGGTCAATTAAAAATATTCTATAAATGCGAGGAAAAATCATCGATTAATATAGTAGTTCTAATTCGCGAAGCCATAAAATAGATAAACACCTTCAACAATTAATCCAGAGCTTCCAAGGTTTATTCTTTATCACCTTGTCAATTTATCTCAAGCGATGAAGGGAAAATTTCACATTTAAAAATTTCCAAACGACAAATAACATGCGCAAATCACATCGAGGCGACAGCTTGATTCAACAGGAATGTAAATTGTGCACTGCCGAGGGTCGAGCGGCCCGAAACAATAGATGCATCTATTTAATCTGTCGAGGCGTTCGACCCATTTCATAAATAAACACATACCCCGCTCGCGAATGATGCATGCGACACAGGTACACATAAAGTACATGCTCAAGTAGCCAATTAGGAATTCATCGGGGATATTTATCCATATAAGACAATTTATCTTTTTAACAATTCAGGAAAAATGATGTTTAATCTCTTTTTAAATTCATTTACTAATCAAGGGTGATTTAAACAATTCAAGTTATCAATGGGTTCGTAAATAATTCCAAGTATAACATGCTTATAGGTCCTAACTATCCGGACAATAGCATAATAGTAGCTACGCACGGACTCTCGTCACCTCGTGCGTACGTAGCCCCCACAAATAGGAGCACATAATCAATTATTACACCTATGGGGATATTTCCCTCTTACAAGGTTAGAAAGGAGACTCACCTCGCTCCGAAGACTCATAGCTGGCATTCTACATTCTTCCAAAGGCTTGAACCAACTCACAATGCACCAAAACTAGACAATTAACGACAAACTAATGAGAACATGCTCAAATACTTGTTAATAATTCAAATTATACAAATTCCCCACTCCGCTTAGTGAAATGACAAAAGTGCCCTCTGGCCCACGTGCCCGGATTCCAAAAATTTTCAAAGTTAAACATTGCACATAACCTTAGGAACTCAAATATATAATTTTCTCTTAATTCCATACTCAAAATCATGGTCAAAATCCAAGAACACTAATTTTCTTGGTCTTCCTCTAACCCTCAATTTTCTACCCATTTACATGCTAAAATACATACATAATCAATGTATTTAACTCATAATAGGTAGTATTAGCCTACCTTATAATTGATGAATGAACTCCTCTCTTGAATCCTACAAGAATCGCCCAAGCCATGAAAAATGTGAGAGAAATGGCCAAAATCCGTCTTTTAAAATAACCATCTGCCTCCAGGCTACTTCCGCTTCTGCGGAGAAAATCCCGCTTCCGCGGTCCCACTTTTGCGGATCAATATCCGCTTCTGCGGCTTCCACTGGACCTCCCCATTTCGCTTCTGCGATCTGCCTTCCGCAGATATGGTCCTGCTTCTACGGACCTTGACCGCATATGCGGTCCACACGCCCTTGGTCAATTCCGCTTTTGTGTCTCCCTCTCTGTTTCCGCGGTTCCGCATCAGTGGATCAAGGACCGCTTCTGCGGTCCTGGTTGCCCTCACTCTTAACCGCTTCTGCGGCTTCATCCTTACTTCTACGGGGCCGCTTCTGCGGTCCTATTTCCGCAGAAGTGGATATACCAGCAACCAGATCCCTCCATCTATTCTTCAACTTCCGAATTTGATCTGTTAGCCACCTGGAATCCACCCGAGGCCCCCGGGACCCCAACCAATCATACCAACCAATCCCAAAACACATTACGGACTTGCTCGAGGCTTCAAATTGTAATGACCCGACCTGCCGTTTTGAGTACCAGCACTCCATTCAGCAGTTGGAGGCTATGAACAGCTTCATTTCAGGTATTATGACTTGTTCTCATGGTCAGAATTTAAATTCAGGAAGATCGGAGTTAAATTTAGATGAAAATTCTCATTTAAGAAGCTTAAAGTTGAAAGAATGAACTAGGATTGGATTTTTGAGTAAACAACCTCGGAATCAGGATCTGAAGGTTTCAACAGGTTCGTATGTTGATTTCGGACTTGGGCGTATGCCCGGTTCGGGTTCTGGATAACCCGGGAGCGTTTTGATGCATATTGTGGAAGTTAGCATTTTAAAAGAAATTTCATAAGTTTGGCTTGAAGAGCATTTCAGTGTTATCGATGTCCGTTTGGAATTCCAAGACTGGGAGTAGCTCTGTATGGTGATTCTGGAGTTCGGAGCGCAATCAGAAATGAATTCGGAGGTCCGTAGGTCATTTTGAAACCATTTGGCTAAAGATAGAAATTTGAAGGGTTTTGGGAAGTTTGACCGGAGGTTGACTTTTTGATATCGTGGTCGGAATCCAATTCCGAAAGTTAGAGTAGGTCTGTAATGTCAAATATGACTTGTGTGCAAAATTTGAAGTCCATCGGACGTGATTTGATAGGTTTAAACATCGGAAATAAGAGTTGGAAAGTTTAAGGTTCATAAAGATTTAATTGGAGTGAAATTCGTGATTTTCGTGTTGTTTGATATGATTTGAGGCCTCGGGCAAGTCCGTAATGTGTTTTGGGATTGGTTGGTAGGTTTGGTTGAGGTCTCGGGGGCCTCAAGGTGAGTTCGGGTGGCCAAACGGAGAGTTTTTAGGACTTATGAAATTTTAGGCCTGCTGCTTCTGGTATTTTCGCTTCTGTAATTTTGGAGCCGAAAAAGCGGAACCGCAGAAGCGGCTTGGCAGATGCAGAAGTAGAAAGTGGACGTTTGGCCAGGAACCGCAGAAGCGAATTTTGTTCCGCAGAAGCGATTTCACTTCTGCGATGGGTAGACCGCAGAAGCGGTTGAGAGACCGCATAAGCTGCCTGGATCTCCGCAAATGCGGGACCGCAGAAGCGGTCCCTAGACTGCAAAAGCGAAAATAGCTGCGGTAGTGAGGTTGTTTTAAGTCGAATTTTGAGTTCATTTCTCCCACTTTCATCATGGCTCAGGCGATTTTGGGGAGCTTCAAGAGAGAGTTTTCATCATCAATGAGGAGGTAAGTTATCCCTATCGCTTTTGAGTTGAATATATCAATTATATATGGATTTAAGCATGAAAATTAGAGTAAAATTGGGGTTTTAGTTGAAAACCTAGAAATTTAATTCTTGGAATTTAGCCACGAATTTGAGCATGGAATTAGGAGTAAATTATATATTTTAGTTCCTTAGGTCACAGGTAACCTTTATCTTCGAAAAATTTTGGATTCCGGGCACGTGGCCCCGAGCGAATTTTGGTCATTTCACCAAATGGAGTTGGGAAATTGTATAATTCGAATTTTTAGCAAGTATTTGTGTATATTCTAATTTGGTAGTCGTTATTTGGCTAGTTTTGGAGCTCTACGCATTGGTTCAAGTCTTCGGAGGAATGTAGATGGCCGGTTGCGGATCTTCGGAGTGAGGTGAGTCTCCTTTCTAATCTTGTGAGGGGGAATTTACCCCATAGGTGAAGTGAATGATTATGTGCTCCTAATTGTGGGGGATACGTACGCACGAGGTGACAAGAGTCCATGCATAGCTACTATTATGCTACTGTCCGGGTAGTCTAGGATCCAAAAGCATGTTATACTTGGATTAATTGTGAACCCATTGATGGCTTGAAATTCTTAAATCATATTAAATTAATAAGCGGATTCTTTAAAAAGACTTAAGCTTTGTCTTCTCAAATTATTAAAGAGAATTGGCTTTTTCTTGGATATTTACTTTTTGACTTCTTGACTGATTGTCTGTCTGCGTATGTTTATTTTGGAACGGGCCGAACGCCTCGGCAGATTAAATAGATGCATCTATGGTACGGGCCGCTCGACCCTCGGTAGTGCACAATTTACATTTCTATTGGAGCGGGCCGTCGACCTCGGCATTATTTGCGCATGTTTGTGATTTTGTCTTGAACTTATTAAAGTTGCTACTGTCTCACCCTGGATCGAGATTAATTTGCTGATAATAAAGATGAATTTTGGAAATTTCCTATGAAAGAATTATATGTTTACTTGTTTCCTCTACTTGGATTAAAAATCATGTTATAAAATAAATCCACTGTTTAATATGTATATTGAGGATAAATAGTCATTGGACTATTAGATAGTGTCAGAGTTGACCATCTCGTCTCTACTCCTTCGAGATTAGGCGGGCCACTCACTGAGTACACGTTGATTACATACTCATACTACACTTCTGTGCATTTTTGTTGCACAAGTATATATACCTCTAGAAGCCTATTGGGCATAGCAGCATGGATGACTCTGGGACTAGGTGAGCTGCATCATTCGAGGCGACCGCTGTGAGCACGTGATTTTTGCCCTATATGAGAATTACTCCCAAAAAATTCAAAATAAAATAGTTTTGTGTTGTGTGTGATTTTTTTTTTGTGAGTCTTGTGTAATTTTTTAATTATTATTTTTTTTGCATTTTTTGTCTTTGCGTGTTTATTTGTTAAATTAATATAAAATACAAAAATATGTTGCACTCTTGCATTCAGGATTTATTAGGGGGAATTAAGGTTGTCTTGCAAAATGAAATATATATATATATATATATATATATATATATATATATATATATATATATATATAT
>MU713264.1:10316-21483 GCA_026770625.1 Nicotiana glauca
TTATATCACTGCATAAAATACTTGAGACCAACAAGTTGGTAGGGCCAAACTTTGATGACTGGTATAGAAATTTGAGAATTGTTCTCATGCATGAAAAACTTATTGATGTGATCGATAAGCCTGCAAAGATAATCCCACCAGAGAATGATGTTCAAGGCACCAAGGTTTATCAGAAATACTTGGAAGAATGCATTGCTATTAAGCACATCATTCTCGCTTCTATGAGTTCTGAACCCCAGAGAAAACATCAGGATATGGATCCAACTGCAATCATTGAATATCTTAACAAGATGGTTGATACACAGTTGGATATTGAAAACTCTCCAGTTGGACCCCTTGTCAATCATATGACTGTTCTTACCGAAGAACATGAGAAGTTGGGGTAGAAGCTTGGTAAAGAGCTTTCTGAAGATTTGATCTTGCAGTCAGTATATGATACTGAATGTTTTCACTGCAAGAAGAAAGGGCATTGGAAGAGAAACTGCAAGGAGTATCTTGCAACTCTAAAGGATAAGAAACAAGGTGAGGCATTAATGAAAAATATTTTCAAGGTTTCTTTAGCTACTACTAATTCTTCACTGTGGATATTAGATACTGGCAGTGGTTATAACATCTGTAATATATTGCAAGGGTTCAAGATAAGTAGGAGGCTAAAGAAAGGAGAAGTTAATCTACAGGTTGGAAATGGTGCAAAAGTTGCGGCCGTAGCTGTAGGATCAATTTCTTTAATAATGCCTACGGGCAAAGTACTTATGTTGGATGATTGTTATTACGTTCCTAAATTTGTTTCGAACATAATTTCAGCTTCTATGTTAGATAAACGTGGTTTTCACATAAATATAGGCAATGGTATTTGCTCAATTTATTATGGTGATAATTTATATGTGAATGGCTATCTCCAACATGATGTTTATGTCTTACCTAATGTGAATGCTAATTCGATTATGCATGTTTCAAGTCTTAAGAGGAAAAGAGATGATCATGTAAATCATACATACCGTTGGCATTATAGACTTGGTCATATTGGAGAGAAAAGAATTAACAAGTTGTACAAGGAAGGGTACCTTGACAAGTATGATTTTGAATCATATCCAACTTGTGAATCTTGTCTCAAAGGAAAAATGACCAAATCTCCATTTACTGGAAGTGGAGAAAGAGCTTCTGAATTATTGGGACTAATTCATACAGATGTTTGTGGGCCCATGAAAATTCAAGCTAGAGGTGGATATTCTTACTTCATCACCTTCACTGATGATATGTCAAGATATGGATTTGTGTATCTTATGAAACACAAGTCTGAATCTTTTGAAATGTTCAAAAGGTTCCATAGTGAAGTTGAGAAGCAGACTGGTAAAAGTATCAAAGTACTAAGGTCTGATAGAGGTGGAGAATATCTTAGTGAAGATTTTACTAGATATCTCAAAGAGAATGGGATTCTCTCACAGTGGACACCTCCAGGAACACCACAACACAATGGTGTGTCTGAAAGGAGAAATCGAACCTTATTAGATATGGTGAGATCTATGATGGGGTTCACTGATCTTCCAATAAATTTATGGGGATATGCTTTGGAAGCAGCAACATACTTACTTAATAAAGTTCCTACTAAGTCAGTCTCTACAACACCATATGAGACATGGAAAGGATGTAAGCCTAACCTTAAACATATTAAAGTTTGGGGTTGTCCAGCTTATGTTAAGAGACTACAGTCTGATAAACTTGACTCAAGATCTGATAAGTGTAGGTTTATTGGGTATCCCAAGGAAACAATGGGATATTATTTCTATCACCCCTCTGACCATAAAGTGTTTGTGGCCAGAGGAGCAACCTTTTTGGAAAGGGAATTTCTTTTAGAAGGAAATTATGATGGAGAAATAGAACTTGATGAAGTTCAAGAAACTAATGAATCAACACAAAATAAAGATCATGATACCCAAGTTGAAGAACCTTTATTGGATGTTTTGAAGTTGCCAAGGAAGTTGCCATCTTCAACGGTTGAAGTTCAAGAACTAAATGAAGTTCAAGAACAAGTTGATGAACCAGTTCCAAACCAAATTGAACAACAACCAAATCCAACACAAGGTGAACAGGTTGTACAAGTACCTCTTAGAAGGTCTACACGAGAACGTCATGTACCAACTAGATTAAATTTATTGGTACAAGATGATGTATCAAATGAGGTTGATCATAATGATGATGACCCTAAGACCTATGAAGAGGCTATACAAAGTTCCGATTATGAGAAGTGGCAAAAGGCCATGGAATCCGAAATGGAATCCATGAAGGAAAATAAAGTATGGACTTTAGTTGAACCTTCAAAGGATATAAAACCTATAGGTTGTAAATGGATTTTTAAGAAACAGATTGGAGCAGACGGAAAGGTGGAGACCTACAAAGCCCGTCTTGTTGCCAAGGGATATCGTCAGAAAGAAGGAGTCGACTATGACGAAACTTTCTCTCCCGTGGCAATGCTCAAAACAATTCGGATTTTGCTTGCTATAGCAGCATACTATGATTATGAAATATGGCAAATGGATGTGAAAACAGCTTTCCTTAATGGTGAGCTAGAAGAGGATGTGTACATGACACAACCTGAAGGTTTCACATCTTCGTCTGATCATAATAAAATTTGCAAGCTACAAAGATCCATTTATGGACTAAAGAAAGCTTCTCGAAGTTGGAATATTCGCTTTAACAAGACAATTGAAAAGTTCAATTTTGTTAGATGCGAAGAAGAACCTTGTGTGTACAAAAAGGTTAGTAGGAGCACAATTATATTCCTAGTATTGTATGTTGATGATATATTGCTCATAGGGAATGACATACCGGCATTGCAAAGTACCAAGATTTGGCTATCTGAACAGTTCTCCATGAAAGACTTGGGAGAAGCAGCTTATATATTAGGAATAAAGATCTATAGAGATAGATCTAGGAAGCTGCTTGGACTTTCCCAGTCTTTGTACATTGATACCATCTTAAAGAGGTATAACATGGATAATTCCAAAAGAGGCTATCTACCGATAGGCACTGGAATTACTCTCAGTAGGGAGGATTGTCCTAAAACACCTGAAGAGAGAGAACGCATGAGTAGGATCCCATACGCTAGTGCAGTGGGAGCTATCATGTATACCATGACATGTACACGTCCTGATGTGGCTTATGCACTTGGAGTGACTAGCCGATATCAGGCAAATCCTGGTGAGGAACATTGGAAGGTGGTGAAGACCATTCTTAAGTACTTAAGAAGGACTAAAGATTAATTCCTCATCTATGGAGATTCTGAGTTGAAACTTGAAGGTTATACTGATGCAAGTTTCTCTTCAGATAGAGATGATAGCAAATCTATTTCTGGTTATGTATTCACCTTAAATGGTGGTGCAGTGAGTTGGAAAAGTTCCAAACAAGCTACAGTAGCTGATTCAGTGACTGAAGCAGAATATATAGCAGCTAGTGAAGCTGCTAAGGAAGCTGTATGGATGAAAAAGTTCTTAACAGAACTTGGTGTAGTTCCTTCAATAGAAGGTGCGGTTCCACTGTTGTGTGACAACACTGGAGCCATTGCTCAAGCAAAAGAACCAAGATCACACCAAAAATCCAAACACGTTCTGCGAAGGTATCACTTGATAAGAGAGATCATTGAACGTGGAGACGTCGAGATTCAAAAGGTTGATGGAAAGGAAAATGTTGCAGACCCATTCACTAAAGCTCTTGGGGCAAAGGAGTTTGACAAGCACAAGTGGAAATTGGGAATGAAGTACAAGAGCGATTGGCTCTAGTGCAAGTGGGAGATTGTTAGGGATATAGTAGATATGCCCTAGATCCAATATCATATTTGATGATTTGAACATATTTTGTGAACGCCATTTGATATAAAATATATATGGCATTTGATATTCTTTTATCATTGTTATTAATTGCTTGATTAATTTGATAAGGTCCTTGATTAAATTTTGAGACTTGACATTGTGATGGAGATCATGATAATGAGAGTAAAGTTTCTTATAATTTAATCTAAATTTGTTCTTGATCGTAGGATTATTAATTTGGACATTAGTAATCCGGTTAGATCAATATTTATGTGATCGTCTTTATGGGATAAAGATTAGTTGATCTCATTAACTAAATCACATAGATAGATGATGCATATAGAGATATGATCATTGAACCGACTCATTGGATAATTCCTAATGGTTAGAATTACCATAAACTGTCAATAGGATATTCTCTTGAAGAATGTGATGTAACAGTTTCCTTTGACCTGAGATCGTCATAGTAATTGACAAGTTATTTATTGTGCTTTGATACCAGACACCTATGGCCCTAGGGCGATAGTTGAAAGGATATTGGGTACGATTAAATACTTGTAGAATTAGTGATTGATCAAGATGGAATCTGTCAACTCTTGGTAATGAGTTTAAGCTCCATGTTGTCATGAATTATAAACGACCAAACTAAGACCTTGGCCAGGGCAATTGAATGAAAGAAGAAATGAGTTTCTTAGGTCATTCAATGGTCGATTATATTTGACATGAACACATAGTTGGTCGCCTATTAGGATTTGACAGTTGAACCATATCCTAGGGTGATCCAGAGCTATAAGGACAGAAGAAATTACTATATTATTCTTCTACTGGTTTTTGAGAGTAAATTGTATACTTCATACTATCCGGTCGTTAAGGAGTGTTGCTAGACGCCACCCTTGATTAGTATACTGATGTGATCAATTTACTACCGGCTTAGTATTTAACCTATGGGGTCGCATACTAACGAGTGTTCTGATCTTTACTAAAGGATTGATTACTTTAGTATTTGATAATTAAATTAAAGAATTTAATTAGTCAAGTAAGATAAAGTTATTAGTCCAAATGAAATATTATTATATTCTTTGCTAGCACAGAGGATATAATTAATATTGTGAATAAATTGAAGTTTTCTATTTGGAATAGAAAATTAAATTATTTCTCTTGGTTGAAATATATATATATATATATATATATATATATTTATTAGTCATAAATGATATTTATTTATATATATAGAATATATATTTATAAATATTATTTAAAGAGTTAGCCGTGAAATCCAATTTAGAATTGGATTGTTAAACTACACCGCAACTTGCCTACTTATGGATTTGCAATTTTCAATTACAAAATTATTAATATAAAAAGTTTATAGCATAGAATCCAATTTAGAATTGGATATGAAAGGTCTAAAGAATTCTCGGCAACCATGTTACCATATTAATGGTAATTCCGTTTTTTTTTTCTTTCATAAATCCATAAAGATTATTTTTGGAATAAAACTTTTACCCTAAGTAAATCATTACCTCAACCAAATAGGAATAGGGTTTATAGGTGATGCTATATAAAGGGTGATGGAGAAAATTTGTCATTATTAATTCTTGAGAAGAAAAACCACTTTGTGAAAGTGAGAATACAATACAAAGCCAAGAGAGAAAATACAATTGAAAGAAAAGTGTTTCTTGTTCTTCTACCTTTGAGTTGAGATTTTTGAGAAAAATTTCAACACAATATTTCGTTCAATTTGTTCGCGGGTTTCATTGATCAAAGAGTTGATAGCAAGGATCGGTCTCGGTGTGGATACGCATAGAGTCTTCGCACTATCGAAGAAATTTTGAAACGAGATTCTCTTCACCAGGTACGTCTTAGATCCGATCTTTGACATGTAAATAAATTTTAAACATGAAAAAATCTGCCTAGGATTGTTATTGTCTTCCGCTGCGTGTTACGAACACCTATACGCAATCCTTCAGTGGTATCAGAGCCGTGGTTTATTGTGTCTAAAATTTATTTATGAAATATTTTAATATTATATTTGAAGAGTTCAAACCATAATACATGTGTCTTGTGCAATAGTCAAATCGTTTGAATGTGTATAGTATTTTATTGTGGATAAAATATGCATTCATATAACTATTGAGATAGTTCATAACTTGAATTTGAAATTTTATATTAGATACAATGGGAATCTATAATAGGTTACATGATTCTATTGTTATTAGTTCATGAGATGTTAATTAATAATAATATTCTAGCATGAATTCTTTTTATGTGATATATAAGATAAACATGTTAGAGGATGTTGAATTTCGTGTTTATGTCATGTGCTTGTTCATTACATAATTTTGAATTATTTATTACATGTGATGTAAATTAATTTAGGACTAAGCATGTAGACAACTTGAACTAAATTCACATGCTATAAAAGATTTGATCTTCATGTTATTAAAAATTATTTTAGTAACAATTCCCTCTTACTAAAATTTGAGTTCTTAAATAATAAAATATAAGATATTTTATTATAGAGCTATCCATCAAGGTAAATAATTTTACTTATTTCTTGTTTATAAGGAGCGGCCTGACTACCAGGAGACTTATAGTTCGAGAATATGTTAAAATTATTTATTGCATTAGATGTATGGATTGAAAGAATTATTCAATTTTACACTAGACGCCTGGACTACCCGGGGGAGTATAAAATTTAATAAGTTCTTTGCTATCATGATGGTTGAACTCAACTATGCCAATAGGATCGACCTGACTACCAGGGGACTATTTGACATAGAGCTATTTAAGGAAATTGTATGGGGATACAATTGGTAAGAGTACCTACCTTTAAAATATATGTGAGAAACGACTTGACTTCCAAGGGGCTCATACATATTGTTAAAGGATTCCTTTACTCCACTAACAGAAATAAAGATTTCGTAAACTATAATGAGGGTAAATAGTTTAAAATAATTAGTGAAAATATCATTTAGATAAAAGTCCATGTCTTTATGATATATGCAAATATGTTCTTATATTATTGCCTTATCTTTTCTATATTTTAGATTTCTCAATATGTCTATTATATCACTGCATGAAATACTTGAGACCAACAAGTTGGTAGGACCAAACTTTGATGACTGGTATAGAAATTTGAGAATTGTTCTCATGCATGAAAAGCTTATTGATGTGATCGATAAGCCTGCAAAGATAATCCCACCAGAGAATGATGTTCAAGGCACCAAGGTTTATCAGAAATACTTGGAAGAATGACTTGCTATTAAGCACATCATTCTCGCTTCTATGAGTTCTGAACTCCAGAGAAAACATCAGAATATGGATCCAACTGCAATCATTGAATATCTTAAGAAGATGGTTGATACACAGTTGGATATTGAAAACTCTCCAGTTGGACCCCTTGTCAATCATATGACTGTTCTTACCGAAGAACATGAGAAGTTGGGGTACAAGCTTGGTAAAGAGCTTTCTGAAGATTTGATCTTGCAGTCAGTATATGATGCTGAATGTTTTCACTGTAAGAAGAAAGGGCATTGGAAGAGAAACTGCAAGGAGTATCTTGCAACTCTAAAGGACAAGAAACAAGGTGAGACATTAATGAAAAATGTTTTCAAGGTTTCTTTAGCTACTACTAATTCTTCACTGTGGGTATTAGATACTGGCAGTGGTTATAACATCTGTAATATGTTGCAAGGGTTCAAGATAAGTAGGAGGCTAAAGAAAGGAGAAGTTAATCTACAGGTTGGAAATGGTGCAAAAGTTGCAGTCGTAGCTGTAGGATCAATTTCTTTAATAATGCCTACGGGCAAAGTACTTATGTTGGATGATTGTTATTACGTTCCTAAATTTGTTTCGAACATAATTTCAGCTTCTATGTTAGACAAACGTGGTTTTCGCATTAATATAGGCAATGGTATTTGCTCTATTTATTATAGTGATAATTTATATGTGAATGGCTATCTCCAACATGATGTTTATGTCTTACCTAATGTGAATGCTAATTCGATTATGCATGTTTCAAGTCTTAAGAGGAAAAGAGATGATCATGTAAATCAAACATACCTTTGGCATTGTAGGCTTGGTCATATTGGAGAGAAAAGAATTAACAAGTTGTACAAGGAAGGGTACCTTGACAAGTATGATTTTGAATCATATCCAACTTGTGAATCTTGTCTCAAAGGAAAAATGACCAAATCTCCATTTACTGGAAGTGGAGAAAGAGCTTCTGAATTATTGGGACTAATTCATACAGATGTTTGTGGGCCCATGAAAATTCAAG
The DNA here is from genome assembly GCA_026770625.1 of Nicotiana glauca. Lineage (NCBI taxonomy): Eukaryota > Viridiplantae > Streptophyta > Magnoliopsida > Solanales > Solanaceae > Nicotiana > Nicotiana glauca. Next base: position 18,405 of record MU713264.1, read on the forward strand.
CTAGAGGTGGATATTCTTACTTCATCACCTTCACTGATGATATGTCAAGATATGGATTTGTGTATCTTATGAAACACAAGTCTGAATCTTTTGAAATGTTCAAAAGGTTCCGTAGTGAAGTTGAGAAGCAGACTGGTAAAAGTATCAAAATACTAAGGTCTGATAGAGGTGGAGAATATCTTAGTGAAGATTTTACGAGATATCTCAAAGAGAATGGGATTCTCTCACAGTGGACACCTCCAGGAACACCACAACATAATGGTGTGTCTGAAAGGAGAAATCGAACCTTATTAGATATGGTGAGATCTATGATGGGGTTCACTGATCTTCCAATAAATTTATGGGGATATGCTTTGGAAGCAGCAACATACTTACTTAATAAAGTTCCCACTAAGTCAGTCTCTACAACACCATATGAGACATGGAAAGGATGTAAGCCTAACCTTAAACATATTAAAGTTTGGGGTTGTCCAGCTTATGTTAAGAGAATGCAGTCTGATAAACTTGACTCAAGATCTGATAAATGTAGGTTCATTGGATATCCCAAAGAAACAATGGGATATTATTTCTATCACCCTTCTGACCATAAAGTGTTTGTGGCCAGAGGAGCAACTTTTTTGGAAAGGGAATTTCTTTTAGAAGGAAATTATGATGGAGAAATAGAACTTAATGAAGTTCAAGAAACTAATGAATCAACACAAAATAAAGATCATGAGACCCAAGTTGAAGAACCTTTATTGGATGTTTTGAAGTTGCCAAGGAAGTTGCCATCTTCAACGGTTGAAGTTCAAGAACTAAATGAAGTTCAAGAACAGGTTAATGAACCAGTTCCAAACCAAATTGAACAACAACCAAATCCAACACAAGGTGAACAGGTTGTACAAGTACCTCTTAGAAGGTCTACACGAGAACGTCATGTACCAACTAGATTAAATTTATTGGTACAAGATGATGTATCAAATGATGTTGATCATAATGATGATGACCCTAAGACCTATGAAGAGGCTATACAAAGTTCCGATTATGAGAAGTGGCAAAAGGCCATGGAATCCGAAATGGAATCCATGAAGGAAAATAAAGTATGGACTTTAGTTGAACCTTCAAAGGATATAAAACATATAGGTTGTAAATGGGTTTTTAAGAAAAAGATTGGAGCAGACGGAAAGGTGGAGACCTACAAAGCTCGTCTTGTTGCCAATGGATATCGTCAGAAAGAAGGAGTCGAATATGACGAGACTTTCTCTCCCGTGGCAATGCTCAAATCAATTCGGATTTTGCTTGCTATAACAGCATACTATGATTATGAAATATGGCAAATGGATGTGAAAACATCTTTCCTAAATGGTGAGCTAGAAGAGGATGTGTACATGACACAACCTGAAGGTTTCACATCTTCGTCTGATCATAATAAAATTTATAAGCTACAAAGATCCATTTATGGATTGAAGCAAGCTTCTCGAAGTTGGAATATTCGATTTAACAAGACAATTGAAAAGTTCAATTTTGTTAGATGCGAAGAAGAACCTTGTGTGTACAAAAAGGTTAGTGGGAGCACAATTATATTCCTAGTATTGTATGTTGATGATATATTGCTCATAGGGAATGACATACCGGCATTGCAAAATACCAAGATTTGGCTATCTGAACAGTTCTCCATGAAAGACTTGGGAGAATCAGCTTATATATTAGGAAGATAGATCTAGGAAGCTGCTTGGACTTTCCCAGTCTTTGTACGTTGATACCATCTTAAAGAGGTATAACATGGATAATTCCAAAAGAGGCTATCTACCGATAGGCACTGGAATTGCTCTCAGTAGGGAGGATTGTCCTAAAACACCTGAAGAAAGAGAACGCATGAGTAGGATCCCATACGCTAGTGCAGTGGGAGATATCATGTATACTATGACATGTACACGTCCTGATGTGACTTATGCACTTGGAGTGACTAGTCGATATCAGGCAAATCCTGGTGAGGAACATTGGAAGGTGGTGAAGACCATTCTTAAGTACTTAAGAAGGACTAAAGACCAATTCCTCATCTATGGAGATTCTGAGTTGAAACTTGAAGGTTATACTGATGCAAGTTTCTCTTCAGATAGAGATGATAGCAAATCTATTTCTGGTTATGTATTCACCTTAAATGGTGGTGCAGTGAGTTGGAAAAGTTCCAAACAAGCTATAGTAGCTGATTCAGTGACTGAAGCAGAATATATAGCAGTTAGTAAAGCTGCTAAGGAAGTTGTATGGATGAAAAAGTTCTTAACAGAACTTGGTGTGGTTCCTTCAATAGAAGGTGCGGTTCCACTGTTGTGTGACAACACTGGAGCCATTTCAAGCAAAAGAACCAAGATCACACCAAAAATCCAAACACGTTCTGTGAAGGTATCACTCGATAAGAGAGATCATTGAACGTGGAGACGTCGAGATTCAAAAGGTTGATGGAAAGGAAAATGTTGCAGACCCATTTACTAAAGCTCTTGGGGCAAATGAGTTTGACAAGCACAAGTGGAAATTGGGAATGAAGTACAAGAGCGATTGGCTCTAGTGCAAGTGGGAGATTGTTAGGGATATAGTGGATATGCCCTAGATCCAATATCATATTTGATGATTTGAACATATTTTGTGAACGCCATTTGATATAAAATATATATGGCATTTGATATTCTTTTATCATTATTATTAATTGCTTGATTAATTTGATAAGGTCCTTGATTAAATTTTGAGACTTGACATTGTGATGGAGATCATGATAATGAGAGTAAAGTTTCTTATAATTTAATCTAAAATTATTCTTGATCGTAGGATTATTAATTTGGACATTAGTAATCCGGTTAGATCAATATTTATGTGATAAAGATTAGTTGATCTCATTAACTAAATTACATAGATAAATGATACATATAGAGATATGGTCATTGAACCGACTCATTGGATAATTCCTAATGGTTAGAATTACCATAAGCTGTCAATAAGATATTCTCTTGAAGAATGTGATGTAACAGTTTCCTTTGACCTGAGATCGTCATAGTAATTGACAAGTTATTTATTGTGCTTTGATACCAGACACCTATGGCCCTAG
>MU713264.1:22882-35789 GCA_026770625.1 Nicotiana glauca
ATATATATATTAATACTTATTTTTATATAAAGTATGTTATATAAAATATTCATAAAGACTTGTCTTTGAAATTGGATTAACTGAAAGTCCGTAAGGACATTACGTTAAAGTTCCTAATTGGACGAGTCGGCTACTTAAAACCATTAAGAATGGGATTTGTATTTTTTTGTAATTAAATTCTAATTAGACTTTTATAATCCAATTTGGTATTGGACTGTAGAGTTCGGCAGTAACGAAATCTTCATAAGAAATTCCATAAAGTTTATTTTTGGAATAAACTTTTACCCTAAGTAAATCATTACCTCAACCAAATAGGAAAAGAGGTTGTAGGTGATGCTATATAAAGGGTGATGGAGAAAATTTGCCGTATTATTAATTCTTGAGAAGAACCACTTTGTGAAAGTGAGAGTGCAATACAAGCCAAGAGAGATAATACAATTGCAAGAAAAGTGTTTCTTGTTCTTCTAACATTGAGTTGAGATTTTTGAGAAAAATTTCAGTACAATATTTTGTTCAATTTGTTCGCGGGTTTCATTGATCAAAGAGTTGATAGCAAGGATCAGTCTCGATGTGGATACGCATAGAATCTTCGTGCTATCGAAGAAATTTTGAAACGAGACTTCCTTCACCAGGTATGTCTTAGACCCGATCTTTGACATGTAAATAAATTTTAAACACGAAAAGATCTACCTAGGATTGTTATCATCTTCCGCTGCGTGTTACGAACACCTATACGCAATCCTTCATTGCCTGCTTGGAATGTATTGGGCAAATCTGACCTCGTTCCTGCCACTTTAGAGTGTTTGTGAATCGAAGTAGAAATATAGCTTTAGTTTCTTTAGTTTTTGGAATTATCTCCAGTGATCCTTTTAAAAATAATCCATGCCTCAAAATATCGATAGATTGCTGAAGTCTTTTATTGGCCATTAAATTAGTGCAAAGTTATGATTTAATCAGGGTCTAGTGTATCGAGGAAGATCACCATTAAGTTTTGAAAATACATGATCAATACATTGATGTAAAGGGAAAACCATGTTTGCGTTTTCGAAATTTTTAGGATCTTGCATTACTGGGGTTCAACCCATGCTTACATTGTGAGGGCCTTTGGCTGGTAAGGAAAATGTAAATAATGGTTCATGCACTGAATAGAGTTTGTTTTATGTTCTATTACCCCTCTACTTAAATCAGAGGTAATCTTTAGAGGATTCTTATCAAATGGTCATTTATATCATTTTGCCTTCCGTTCTTTCTTACATTATCGTTTTGATGCGTTGGCATTTGAAAATTCATATCAACTGTCATTATACAAAATATATACAAAATAAACTGTAACTATACAAGATATATACTAAATGGACTGTCACTACACAAAAAATATACAAAATCGACTGTCACTATAAGAAAATATACTAAATAGATTGTCACTATACAATTTATATATACTACACTATCATTATACAAAAATATATACAAAATAAACTATCACTATACAAAATATATACCAAATAGACTGTCATTATACAAAATAGACTGTCACTATATAAAAAACATACAAAATAGACTATCACTATATAAAATAGACATTTCGAGCAATTAAATGTAATATGTTTGGGCTGCAAGGCCATTTCGTGTAAATGAGAAAAAACATTGGCTATTAAAATTTTGAGAGACTATAGAGGGTAGTTTTCTCTTATGTTAATTGATTCACTTTCCGTTTAAAAACAGCTGAATAGATCATGAATTGCACTATTTGTTTTACTGTATTCACAAGTATCGTGAATATTGTCGAATACAATAATCTGTCTAGCTGTAATCCCCTGTTTCACATCATGAATAAAGTCGAATACACTAATCTGTCTAGCTGTAATCCCTTGTTTCACATCGAGAAATGCTATTGTATTCATGAATTAGTAACTTAAATACATCAAATACACTCTAAAAAAACCTAAAAATATAGTTATAGGAAGTAATATAGTAAGAGAAAATCTCACTTTATACCCATTAATTCCAAACTATTACCCTTTAATGCCCAGACCCAAACTATTTATTACACATACTTATGCGGCCCAATACCCGCTAATTCTAACAGCAGCCTGCAAACAAATGGAATAGTTCCCGCTAACAAGGAATCTTGAAAGAGAACCTCAAATGGTGAAATAAAGATTCAAACAATGGCTGAAAAATCTGCCTTCGTAAAAATAGACCAAACTGTCTTCTCGCTCGTTCTGTCATTGTTTCCGCTACTGTTGAGAATTACAGGAGATTAAAAGATTGTCTCCTTGGCTTCGTTAGTACGTGAGTAGATAATTGCTTTTTCCCCAATATAAACTCTTAATCAATGATTAACAAGATAATTGGAATCCAGTTGTTGCTTCAATTTTCCTTTCCCTTATTTCTTTATGTTTTACGTTCCTTTCTCCTCTGATTTGTTGGTTTAGCCGTCTTCCATTTTCTCTTTTGTTCTCACTAACGTTTTTTGTTTGCAGGTTGTGGCTGGAATTAGCGGGGAGGAAAAATTTGATAGCTTGGAGCTGATTTGAGGTGATTGAGTTGGAAATTTCAGCTGAAAATAAAAAAAGAATACAACTATCCAATAATATACTGCTACAATATACAATATGCTTTAAGAGTATATAGCTATACTGCAACAATATACCATTATAGTTTACAATATACTGCAATGATATATTATAATAATCAAAAGAACACAATTACCTAACATTACACTGCTACAATATACAATATATTATAGGAGTATAATTGTACTGCAACAATATATTATTATAGTATACAATATATTGGTATAGTATACTGTAATAATATGCAATATACTGTAACAGTATGCTGTAATAGTATATAATATACTATAATAGTATACTTATTACACATAAATTCTCTTTCCTTTTCCCTTTTAATTTATTTTAAGCTTTTACCCAGCGTGATGGGCAAACTAAGAAGGCAAATAATATATATATATATATATATATATATATATATATATATATATATATATATATATGTACAATATAACGGTATACTCTTCCAATTAGATCCCTTTAAAAAATTTTGAAATTTTTATTGACAAGTGATATTATTTTAATTTAATAATTGAATTAATTTTTTTAACTCTTTGCTTACAATTGTATACCCTGTTGGTATAGCTATATACTACACTAGTATCATATGTTAGTTAACATTTTTTGGTCTTATTAGCTACATTTAATTGGTACACAATTTAATTTTTCTTTAGTAATAATATAAAAAAAGAATAATAAAAAATAAGAAAAACTGTAAAGGAAATTAGATTATGAAGAGAAAAAGAATATAAAAAAGAATTTAAATGAAATTAGAAAAGAAAAAAAGAAAACAATAAGAAGAAAACGAGAAAAAAGAAAAAGAAAAAAGAAAAAAAAGAAAAAAAAAGAAAAGAAGCATAAAAATAAAAAAGAATTGGAGAATAAAGAAAAAATTCCCCACAAAAACTACTATAGTATGAAATGTAATTAATTTGTGGATAGAAAAATAAATGGGAAGACAATGCTAAATAGTTTTATTTTTGTGGATTACTGTGTCAAAAACCCATATAGTAAGTGGTTGCTACAACTAGCTAATAACCAGGGACGTATTTATAGGAGTAGTTATGGGGCACATGAACCCATGATCTCTCAGTAAAGTTAGATATTTTATGTATGTATTTTCTAAAATTGGTATAATATTAACTGTTAGCATCCATGCTCTAAGAATGTTGAATGATGTACTTGGTCGAAGGATGAGTTATTTACCAAGAGGTATATAGGGATCAATTCCCACTTGATATATTTTTTCCACATTTTTTTAGTAGTGCACCCATGTACTAAAAATCTTAAATCCGCCTCTGCTAATAACCATTAAACAATAGTGGTTTGTGAAAATTTCTCAAAAAAAGAATCGCCAAATGATGGAAATTATAACGAAGAGATCAGTTCTCGATCTTGATATTTGGTTTTGTGGTTGAACATATATAATGTTTAGTTATATAACCTTTTTTCCATGAGTTAATAAAAAAATTAACATAGGATATCGGTAGATAAAACATACTTGATATTTTTACGATAATTTTCTTCTATTACTAAATTTTAACTAATAATCAGAGATCATTTCCTTGACAATTTTGTGTCCTGATCATGTTTGAAATACGATATAATAAAAATAAAACTATAAATAAATAAGATTTGAATCATGATAGTACAACTTATTCCACATTTCCACTATACAAATTAAAGGGCATTAATTTGTTTTCCTTGGTCATGAAAATATTGTAAAATTTACCCAGTAGATAGTAGATAACTGTAAGAAAATAAAGTATTAAATAGCAAAAATAAAGAGAAAAAACATATACAAGTTGTTGACCTATTTGAAACAAAAATATGATCATTTTCCACTAGCGAAAATTTTCATTTCATCTAAATGAGTTTTCGCTCTTCCTTGTTACACATCTAACAAACTTTACAACGTTTGACCCACAATTTATTGTGCTAAAATCGCCTTATAACAATTTTCCTACAACAATATATAGTCTATTATACATATAATATTTGCTAAAATAACTAATTATTTGACCAAGAAAATGAAGGCGAAGTTGGTGGAGACGAATATGAGCACGATGAAGAATAAGAGCTTGTGGGCTTCATAGATGGATTTCTAATCATTAATGGAACCATATCTTCAAGCAACCCTTGCGAGCCCATTCCGTCAAAGCCCAATTTCTGTTCAACGTCTAAAACTGGGCTTAGATTAACACATTTTGGGCTTTCGTCAACTTCGCTTGCATTTTCAGATTCTTCATTCTGGGCTTTTGAAATGGTCAATTTGGGCTTTTTATTGGGCTGCTCAAGAAATTGAGTTGGATCGAGTGTGAGAAATGGGTAAGCGAAATGGAGGTGTAAGCCTTCGTAAGTGATTACGAAAGTGTCCGGTTCATCGCCGGACCGCTCCACTTGCTTTTTCGCCCCACACCTTGGGTTAGTGCATTTGTAGTAGCTCCTGTTGAAAAACAATTCAATAGCATCAATAGGCAATTCTGATAATTTTCTGTTATTTTGTTTCCAAAATAGTATATACGTATACAAACTTCGATTTATAGTATCTTTTATGTAGAGGGTTAACAGATAGTTGTGTTTTTTTTATTCCAGTACTTGTAGTATTAGAGTGGTCTTGTATTTTCTTAATCGTAGATTTCTATTATTACTTGAAGAAGTTTCTTTCGCTTTGATTTTTACTATCCTGCTTGTTGCTAGCTATTTTTTTATCTTTTCTCGAGCCGAGGGCTATTCTAGACAACCTCTCTACCTTCTTTAAGGAAGGGTTAAGATCTGCACACTATCTCCCAGACCCTACTTGTGGGATTATACTGAACTTGTCAATATTGTTCTTATATATTTTTAATTTAAAAAAAGATTAATAATAAAGTAATGTTTGAATGAATGAATAAATAAATAAATGTGTTAGACCTTTATACTTCAAACTTTGTCATACTCATCGATTACAATGGCTGTTGTTATTGAAAGGCATTAGAAACAAAACTCTTTTCTAACAAGAAGAAAATGAGGGAAAAATACATATGAGATATACCTGGGATATGGGCTATTCTTAATAGATTTCTGGCCATATTTTCTCCACTTATAACCATCATCAGCCATTGCATTACCACATGTCTTTATTCTCAAAGTATATTTTGTCTCATGACTCTCCTGCTTACTCATCATCAAGTTCAAGCCACTCCCCAAACCTAAATTTCTGCAGTTTTTGAACAAAATTTACAAAGAAAACAAAAATCAAGATTTGCTTTAATTAACTGGAATTAACAAACTAGAGATTCGAGCACACGGTCGTTAAGTAGTCAAAAAAGTATATAAGTTACTATAGATTGACACTGGAAAGTTTTTATCATTTAACATGTTATAACAAGTATTATCTTTATTCATAAAAAGATGCTATAGCAAGTTAGCTTACCGATTAACGTTTAATATTATAGGAAGTATGTAATATATTCTTTACACTATCAATGTATATAACTTATTAACTCATCAGAAAAACATCATTAAAAAAATTCAAACCTGGCATGTGAAACATCATGAGATTGAATTCCATAGCTTGTCACTGACAAACCACTCTCAATATCATCCATGTTTGGCCCTGAGGAAACAGTAGAAATGTTGAAGCTCTTTGTTACAACTGAGTTATCGGTTGAAGAGGGGCAGCTAGTTGAATTTGAATCTTGAGGGGTAAAAAATAACGGTGATTCATTATCAAGAAGTTCTTTAATCAATTCATCTTGATAAATCCAAGAATTCTTGAGTTCCTCTAATTTCTCCATTGCCATTTCACTACTAGTATACACTATCTAGCTTTTAGATATATTGGTACTTAGCTATGATTTAACTTTGGTAGCAAAAGGGGTTTTAAGAAATTGAGGAAAAGGTGTGTGGAGAGTGGAGCAGATGAGGGGGAAGTTCTTGATTTTTGTTTGTGTATGCCTTATTCTGTTATAGCTCTACTACAATGTTATAAAGCTATGATTGGTAGTTGATGTACTTTATGTGTATATTTACTATAAAATTTAAAGAGATAAGGTATCCAGAATCTCTATGTTCTACATTTTTCTTATTCACTTTCTTTATATGTGTCATTCTTACAATACCTGGGAATATTTTCAATTCCAATGTATAATATAATAAGGATGTACATTCTAATTAAGCACAAGGTTATTTCAAATTAACTTGACCTTACTTTCAAATTAATAAATGTTCTATTTGTTTATTTTTTCTTTTTTTTTTGCCAGAAGAAAAACATAAGGGCCCGTTTGGTTTCGATTTTTTTTCACTTTTTGGAAATCATTGTTTGTCCATGAAATCTTTAATTTTCACTTGAAGATAAATTCTGCAATTTTTCAAAAATTTGAAAAATCCCAAAAAACTATTTCTCAAAATTTTCACTTTAGACATCTCACAAAAATTCAAGAACAAACCAAAATTGTATTCATGTCCAAACACACCTTTGATTTTCAAATAGCATTTTTACTTGAAAAGAAAATTCACTTTTTTCCGAATTTTTATAATTCTTCTGTCCAAGCGCCCACTTAGGCACTTTTATTCTATGTGGTTATAAAAATTACTTAATAAACAATTTAGCCACTTCTATGTAGTCGTAAAAATTAACAGAGTGTTATTTTTAAAATAATATTTTAAGTTAATAAAAAAATTGGCACTGCACTTGAGCTGTCACAATTTTTATTGAAGATACAGAAGTGCTGATTTGCTGAATTCTCTAATCTTTGTATCTTGTATATTTATCCTGCTTTGAATAAAAGTGGACGTAGGCCACCTGAACCATGACTTGTGTTTGGTGTATATGTAAACAAGAGTCAACAACTAAAGAAGGATTTGAAAAGATGCTACTGCAATACTTAATTGGAATAATATTTTGGTCTTAATATTCCTTTCTCTATTTTAGGAAATTAAAGGTTCTCATGGGCAGTTGAATACCAAGTATAAGTAGTGATGTTAACAATAATTGAGGTTAGAGTAGTACTCCACTATGGAATTCCAATAATAGCAGAAATACAAGCTTCTAGCTAGTGCTGCAATTTCTTTATTCAAAAGCAGGAGGAATAAGGAATGACTCGAACATTTTCGTAATTTGATTCAATTCACTTTTTCTGTCTCAAAATAATTGTTATACTTCCCTTTTTTGTGTGTGGCATACTTGTATTTTTGGGGGCCGGACTATTTTATGCTAGCTATTATTTTCTATGCTGAATATATATGCAACCCCTTAGATGTGCCTAGTTTTTTCGTTGAGACACTTGAATTAAAAGGCGTATCTATTGGACACACGAACTAAAACTACACTATACCTATTGAACACATACAATTGGCAAAGCACAGCAAGTGTAATACACTCGCTTTTCAGAGAGTGAAAAGCCCTCAGAGTAATTATAGAAACAAATGTTGAACAAGTTTTAGGTCTCATTTGTCCATAATTTTTTTCTTTTACAATTTTTTGGAAAAAAATTGAAAATGAATTTTTAAAAAATCAAAAAGTGGTTTTGATCACTTTTTCAAAAATTTTCAGATTTTTTTTTTAACAGTCACAAAACTGTAATATTTTTTCAAGTGAAATGCAAGTCCAAACATAATTTCAAATACTATTTTTCAACTTATACTTTTTTTCAAAAGTTATAATGTTTATGTCCAAACACCTACTTAGACGGTTTTCATATATTTTATAGAAACCTTGCTTTGCTTGAGGTAAGAATAAATAGGTTTTGTGATTTAAGAAATAGATTTTAATACGACATGGCTTCCATATAGTAGTTTGGCGAGCGAAATAGGCTATTCCAACTAGAGTTACTTTCCAAGAGACAAAGCTAAAGTTGAATGATATTGTCGTCCAAAATAAAATTAAAAGTGACTTTAGTGAATTAACTCGTGTTCTGGGCATGTGCATGTAATATATGTATACATTTATACCTACGTACGTACCTTGCATATAGGAACTGCTACTTATCCTTTACCTTATTCTTATTCACATAATAATCCCTTTTTCTTTTTCCCTTTCTGTTGTATCCAATTTAATGATAATCAGGGCAACTGGAAGCCAATATATATATATTGCATCCGATTCTAATTGGGCATTGAAGGGAGATAAATAAACAAATAGAAAAAAGGAAGGCATCCGTTGGGGTTTTAAGCTTAATGTAGCTTAAAAGAGGGTGAATGAGAAATAGAGGAAAAATAAAATATTTGAGATTCCCTCCTTAACAAAAGGATATTGTCCCATATTGGAAGATGAAAGCTTTTTGATGGGTATATATATATTGTCCCAACAGAATATTAAGCGTTTTTCCGTTATCCATTATCCGTTTTCCATTTTTATAACGGAAAATTAAGTTTCCTCCTCGTTATGAATTTTGATTTATTGTTGCGTAAATAACCATTTACATTATGACCGTTTTACGTAAACAACCCTTGTGAAGAGATGCACCTCTTCAATTTGAGCTCAACATATTGGCTGTAAATAACAGTCCATTCTTTCATATTTCCATAAGAATTTATGAGTTCTCCTCCTTTCTTCTGTATCGTTTTAACTATAAAGAAGCAACCGTAAGTGTGATTTGCTACCGATCTTTATGTTCGCTGAAACACTGGGGTTTGAAGTACCGCTACACCAGTGTGTAATTCGTTCTATCCTGGGAGAAAATAATTCACAACCTTGGGTATTAAGAGGGGATTAAATTTCTTAAGGAAACACTGTAAATTCAGTGGGCTCGGATTAAATTCTGTTTCGTTTATATCTCTGTTAATATTTATTTTATCCAAGCTTAAAGATTTAAACCAAGTTTGGAAATCTTTCCAAGTCCGTACTTTGGCTTATCATTTAATTTCAAAGAAATGCGTTGTGTTCTTACTGCATCTTGGTAAATACAATTAATAAAAAATATAAAAAATTAATTAAGTGGTAATAAATAGCCATAATCAATAAATACAAGAATAACTAAAAATTGAGTTAAGCCTTACATTAGTTAATAAAGCGATCGTGCTAGAACCACGGGACTCGAGGGATGCCTTACACCTTCCCCTCGGTCAACTGAATTCCTTACTCAGTCTTCTGTTTTGGTAGACCATAAATTATGAGTCCAATCTTCCTTTTGATAAGGGTTTTAATAAAAGGTGACTTGGAACACAAAACTCAATTCCTAGTGGCGACTCTAAATAATAAATCACCCTTTTTCAAAACGCCAATTTAATTGAAAAAAATCTTGCAACTCAACCTCTTAATAGGGTTGTGTGGCAAAAAAGAGTTGTGAAACTTGTAAACAAGGAATAATCAAAGTGACTTTGTTGCAATCTCATCTGCAGCAGTGACTCTGTCAGCTTCTTGTTCCATTGTCTAGGTGCTTGTTTGAGGCCATATAGGGATTTGTGAAGTTTCCAGACCTTCAACTAAACCCCTCAGGACATGCATATACACCTCTTCTAGTAAATCCCCATTAAGGAAAGCATCATGGACATCCATATGATAGATAGTCCATTGCTTAGCTGCATCAAGTGCTACCACAATGCTGGCTATCGCTATTTTGGATATTAGGGAGAAGGTCTCATTGTAATCAAGGCATTCTCTTTGACTGTAGCCCTTGGCAACCAAACATACCTTATATCTCTCCACCTCCCCTGAGGCTCTATACTTAATTTTAAAAATCCACTTGCAGCCAATTGGCACTTCACAAGGCGGCAAGTCAACGATACTCCATGTATTATTGACTTCCAAATCAGCTATCTCCAGGCATAGCTTGTATCCACTTTGGGTCAGTGGAGGCTTCTCTGAATGTCTTTGGCTCTGACTGGGCTGAATAAGCAGAGAGAGCTTGCAGATACACTGGCTTGAGCTGTGCATAGGTGAAATATGATGATAAAGGAGATGAGTAAGATTGCTTGAAGCCTTTGGTTACATAGTCTTGTAATCATAAAAGAGGCTTACTTAGTCGGGATGACCTTAGAGGACCCACTGGAGAGGTTGCAGATGATGAAGGGACTTGCTGTCACTACCCAAGTTCTCCTTCTGTGAACTATCGTGATGACGCCTAGTCTCTGCAACTAGGTAAGCCTAACAATTTGGGAGAATGAAACAAGATATGAAAACTAGCAATTTACAAGTAAATATAATAAAGGAGTTTAAAATGTCGCTCGACATATACAATAAAAACACTCTCGATATGACATAAGCACTCCCAAAACCCAGAATCTCATGAATCACACGCTATAGAAGTACATAATGTTTCTAACTCCAGAAATCTAACAACGGAGAAAAATACAGGAAGTCTATAACTGAAGGAGGAATAGAGAAGGACTTATAGATCTGCAGACACGGTAGATATACCTTAAAGTCTCTGAGATCGCCCCGCCTCACTGGAAGTATGGTTGAGATGAAGTACCTGGATTTGCACATGAAAAATATATGCAGGAAAGGGGCATGAGTACACCATAACGGTACCTAGTAAGTGCCAAGCCTAACCTCGGTCGAGTAGTGACGAGATCAGGTCAGGGATCTACTGGTTTATACATATAATAAGATAAAAATAGTATGAAATATTGAAGTAGAGTTAAAATGCTAACAATCAATGAAAAATAAAATCACAGGAAGAAATAACTTAGTACACAAAAATAGCAACAGGGAGTCTCTCGGGATACCGTCTCGTAGTCCCAAACGTAAATGTAGAGATGATCTCCCCGGATACCGTCTCGTAGTCCCAAACATAAATGTACAAAGGATCTCCCGGGATACCATCCCGTAGTCCAAATCGTAAATGTGTAGGGGGCTCTCCCGGAATACCGTTCCGTAGTCCCAAAGTAAAATATCTAGTAGATGGGGATCTCCTGGGATACATCCCATAGTCCCAAACATAAACATACAAGGGAATCTCTCGAAATACTGTTCCAACTAGTCCCAAAATAAATACACAACTCATTCAATACACACAACAGTTCCAACTAGGAAAGATCTACATTTCTAATCAAAATCGTAGCAAAGAAGACTGGAAATTCTTACTCTAAACATGCTACACAGAATCCAGGTAAGTAGTTAAAGCAAATAAGACAGTTAAGGCACATAAACATGATCTTCCTAAGCTAAACAGGAGGCCGCGTATACTTGTATTACTCAAATAAAGGAAAACACAATTGATTACTTAATGAAAATGAGGATTTTCAACAATTAGCACGTGTATTCGCTCATCACCTCGCGTACACAACATTCATATAATAACTGTTAGGTTGTAAGAGTCCACCAAATAGTAGGATACCTGGTCCTCTACAAGATTCTGCTGAGAATGCTAATAAAATAGTACGTAAATAAGGCAGGGGATTTTTACGTGGAAAAATTCCACACAAGGGGATAAAAAACTACGACCTACACCTGTAGGATTTTAACTTCACTAACTTGCAATCTCCCTATTACAAGCTAATTTACAATAGCCCTATTGTAAAGACTTCAAATAACTTGTGATGCTTTCATCACAAGCCACTCTATAACTATCCTAGTTACAAAGGCTTTGACTAACTTGTCATATTTCCACCACAAACCACTTTGTCACCCTACGGTTATAAAGGCTTTTGCTTATGACTAAATCTAGTCATAATATAAACTCAAGGATTTTACATATTTACAAGAGGATTCCTAATCAAATGCTTCTAGTTAAGCAGTTTAGGAGATACAATAAGTACAATAACAAAGTTACAACTCAACTAGGACAACAACAAACTATCTTTTAGGAACTGGTCTGTAGTTGCGTTCAGCTTTGTTCTTCAAGCTTGTGAGGATTGATTTCTCTATTTTTGCAAGAGGCTTGAATGAGAAACTGAAACCTTCAAGTGATATTTTGTATAAACTTATTGTAGGTACATCTTGATCACATCACTTGACATGGTGTGAGCACTTTATTTGGTTAGAGAATGAGTGGGCGTTGGAGACTTGCAGTGCGGCAGAAACAGTGCCGTTAGTCACTTCATTTCCAGCTGTGTCCGATTGACTTTGTACTACTATGAGGAAACCACAATAGTATCAGGTCCTTGTGTGGGTTCCTAGCTCCTGATGCTGTAGCGGTTCACCTTTAGCTGTAGTCCGTTATAGTCCAAGTAGGTCAGGTTCCCTATCTAGTTCTTAATAGTAAGTTTGTTATATCATCAAAATATAAAGCAAGAATATTTAAAACCTATCAATTTTCCCCTTTTTGATGATAACAAACTTAGCATTTATTGAGTGGATTTAGAGCAGTAAAAACCAGTTTAAGTAACATAGTTCCCCCTGAGATTATGCCTTATCATAACAAAACAACAATGAGTTCCACATGTGTTCCCCCTAAGACCATTTC
>MU713264.1:43173-76209 GCA_026770625.1 Nicotiana glauca
ACCGGGATAACTTATACCTTATAAAAGGTGGGGTAATTAGCACCGGTATAACTTATACCTTCTTCATAGAAATTATGCAATTGTCATTATTAACACAACATAACAAAATATGAATAAACAACAATCCCAGAATAACTAATCCCAGTATAACTTATCCCAATATAACTTATACCGGCATAACTTACACCGGTATAAATCATATTCCAACCAAACGACCCCTAAGTTTACTGAAATTACAACTAAAGCTCTACCCTAGAAGACTCTAATGTTAACTACCATATTCCACCCAATCTCAAATACCTAAACTATCCCTGAATACCCCCTGAAATTACTTAACTAGGTCACAATTAACCCACCCTTCTTCCCCGATTAAAGCTACCAGCTACAACCCAATTCACCTAAAGTTAAACTAATTGGACAATTAACTAAACAAGGAAACAAATTGCATTAATCATTCGTGGATCAACTAAGTAACGTAAGATTAAACCTATTAAAATTAGATATGAAGTACTGCCATGAAGAACAAATCAGACACACTTAATTAAACTTAAAACATGGAATTATTAATATAATTACTACTCAAACTGATTTAACCTAACTCATTAACACTAAACCATAAGGAATCAGATTCAAACAAGGCCCAAACTATCACAACAGATTAACAAAGAATTACACTAATAATCAGACTAAAACCAAAAATTAAAATGAAGTAAAATCTAAACGGGATGAACAAACGAATGAAATCGAGCACAAAATCAGAACAACAATCAGAACAGGAATGATACAAACAAATCGAGAATTAACCAAACTAAAAATCAAAGTAACACATAAAACTGAATAATATTGACTAACAATTAACAAACTAGAACTCTCGAGAACCAAGAAAAAAAATAATAGAATTGAGAAGAAAGACTTACTAATTTCAGAATTCATATGGCCAAACCGTCTAAATTGATTTTTGATTAATGTTATTTGTCTATTTCGTCAGAAATAGGCATATAACATTAAACAAAAAATCAACTGACTCCAAAACATCTCGAAACAGACCCGACTTCATAAACCTTAGATTTGAAATTCAACGAGTTCCGGTGGGATTTGAGGGGTTTTGGTTAGGGATTTGTGATGAGGGAAGTTAGGGGAGTATATGGTACGAATTTGGGGCCGTTTGGACAAAGTAGCGTTTTGGCCATATTTTTCCAACTAATATTCGAGCCTTTTGGTTATTATTCGAGAAAAACCAATACCAGATATGGAAGAGGAGGACGATGGGAGAGTGGGGTGTTAATTTGGTGGGGTTTTGCATCGGCGCCGCAACTGGCGGCTGAGGATTTTGGGGCAGCTCAATTAGGGTTCATGAGAGAGAGGGGGGCTGAGGAAGACGATGGGGGGAGGGGGGTTAAGGGGGCCGGTTAGGACAGTTTTATATTAAGGTAGATTAGTTCCTGGCCGTCTGATTTGATGAACCTCGATGACCAGGATTGAGAGACGACGAAACGACGTCATTCAGTTAATAGGGTGGGCAGACCGGGTTTGGGGTACTGGACTGGGTCTTCTAAAGGTTAATTTTGTTTGGGCCAGGCGAAAATTGGTTAAACCGGCCCAAATCGATCCCCCTTTGAAACAACCTCTTTTTAATATGTTTTATTTTGTTTTTCTTTTTCATTTTATTTTCTTTTTCTTATTTTGTATTTATATATTCTTGATTTTCGTTAAAATGACAAATAAAAAGTCAAAGACCAAATTGACTCTAAAATTATATTATTTAATTTTCAAAATTAACTAATTTCTAATTTTAAACTAAAACTTAAGACAAATTCTAAAAATTGAAAGTAAAAATGCAAAGAACCATTTTTTCTCATTTTCTTTATATTTTATTTTGCAAACAACTTAACCACTAATTAATCCTAAAATATGAAATTAAAACCTAAATGCAAATGTCGCGTGTATTTTTTTTATATTTTTCGTATGAATTAAAATGCACAAATAAAATGCAAACAATTAACAGAAAATAACACAAAAGTCACAAAATTGTTAAATAATGAACGAAAAATCATTTTGTTTGAATTTTTGGGAATAATTCACTTAGGGCAACAATCACGTGCTCACAGCTGCCCCTCTTTGCTCGGAAACACGAAGAGTTTTCATGCAAAGATAAGTGAGCGGAAACAAGCAATTTTTGCCCGTTCGAATACTCCATGTGAAGAATTTTTGAAAGATTTGACCGCACCCTGCTTCAAAGGTAGCATACATATCCTTGGCTAAAAAGGAATCAGGTCAGTATAGTTCGGGAAGGTTTGGTAGCTGGGACTACCAGGAGTTGTGATTTCACTGCTGTTGCTGCTGTTAATGCTTACTGACCTCCTTATTACACTGTATCAAAATAAAAAGAAGCTATCCTAAGCTATGATCTATGAATTACAAAAAGGTTCTATCTATGTCCTCAAACTTGCTCTTGTGTTGCCTTGAACTTGTATTCTTCCGATGGAATCCTTGTTGTTGCCTTGCATTATGATCGGATATGTTTTGCCATTCCTCCGAGTGATGCTTGACTGCCGAAATTTGAAATATATGCCTCTATTCTCCAGTCGGGCTACTGACTGCTGACGCTTGAAAAGTATTTCCTTGTTCTCCAGGTGGGCTCCTGACTACTGGACTTGAAAAGTATTCCCCTGTTCTGTAGGTGGGCTCCTGACTGCAACAAAATAGACAAACAAAGAAAATTTCTGCCCCAGTTTGGTGGATGGACACATCATGTTATCAAATATTAAAAATTAAAATCTAAAATTTGAATTGTACTTCCCTTGTTCTCCAGGTAGGCGCCTGATTGCTGAAGCTTGAAAAGTATTCTCTTGTTCTCCAGGTGGGCTCCTGATTGCTGAACTTGAAAAGTATTCCCTTGTTCTCTAGGTGGGCTCCTGACTGCAACAAAATAGACAAACAAAGAAAATTTTCTGCCCCAGTTTGGTGGCTGGGTGCATCATGTTATCAAATATAAAAAATTGAAAGCTGAAATTTGGATTGTATTTCCCTTGTTCTCCAGGTGGGCACCTGACTGCTGCAACTTGAAATGTATTCCCTTGTTCTCCATGTGGGCTCCTGCTTGCGACAAAATAAACAAACAAAGAAAATATTCTGCCCCAGTTTGGTAGCCGGATACAACATGTTATCAAATATTGAAAATTAAAAGCTAAAATTTGAATTGCACTTCCCCTGTTCTCCAGGTGGGCGCCTGATTGCTGAAGCTTGAAAAGTATTCCCTTGTTCTCCAGGTGGGTTCTTGATTGTTGAACTTGAAAAATATTCCCTTGTTCTCCAGGTGGGCGCCTGACTGCAACAAAATAGACAAACAAAGAAAATTTCTGCTCCAGTTTGGTGGCTGGGCACATCATGTTATCAAATATTAAAAATTAAAATTTAAAATTTGAATTGTAATTCCCTTGTTCTCCAGGTGGGCGCCTGATTGCTGAAGCTTGAGAAGTGTTCCCTTGTTCTCCAGGTGGGCTCCTGATTGCTGAACTTGAAAAGTATTCCCTTGTTCTCTAGGTGGGCTCCTAACTGCAACAATATAGACAAACAAAGAAAATTTTCTGTCCCAGTTTGGTGGCTGGGTAGACTTGTGAGTTGTTACCTAAGCTATTGACGCAATAGTGAGAGCAAAACTAAAGACTTGATTGGCATGTACGCCTCATGTGAGTAAAACTATTTGACTATGATTTGTATCCTAGGAGAAACTTCATCAGACTAGGTTTTCTATCTTAGGAGAAAGATTCATCAGACTAAGATTTTGATCCTAGGAGAATGTTCATCAGACTAGGTCTTCTGTCTTAGGAGAAAGATACACCAGACTAAGATTTATATCCTAGGAGAAAATTCATCAGACTAGGTCTTTTGCTATCTTAGGGGAAAGACTCATCAAACTAAGATGTTGGTTCTAGGAGAAAGTTCATCAGACTAGGTCTTTTGTTATCTTATGAGGGAGTTTCATCAGACTAAGATATTTATCCTAGGAGAAAGGTCATCAAACTAGGTTTTCTATCTTAGGAGAAAGATTCATCAGACTAAGATTTCGATCCTAGAAGGATGTTCATCAGACTAGGTTTCCTATCTTAGGAGAGAGATTCATCAGACTAAGATTTTGATCCTAGGAGAATGTTCATCATACTAGGTTCTCTATCTTAGAAGAAAGATTCATCGGACTAAGATTTTGATCCTAGGAGAAAGTTCATCAGACTAGGTCTTTTGTTATCTTAGGAGACAAACTCATTGGACTAAGATGTCGATCCTAGGAGGAAGTTCATCAGACTAGGTTTTCTATCTTAGGAGAGAGATTCATCAGACTAAGATTTAGGT
Source organism: Nicotiana glauca (assembly GCA_026770625.1). Lineage (NCBI taxonomy): Eukaryota > Viridiplantae > Streptophyta > Magnoliopsida > Solanales > Solanaceae > Nicotiana > Nicotiana glauca. Next base: position 47,524 of record MU713264.1, read on the forward strand.
CTTAGGAGAAAGTTCATCAGACCAGGTCTTCTATCTTAGGAGAACAATTCATCAGACTAAGATTTAGATTTGGAGGAAAATCCATCAGACTAGGACTTTTATCCCAGGAGCAATGTGAAAAACAATGGCAACATTTTGTGCACACTAGTCAAAACAGGCAAGGGCAAAGATTTGAGAAACTTCCCTTTTGTTGGCTCTCCTCGTCTTCCTTTTCTTTTTCTTCCTTTTCTTTTTCTCTTATTGTTGAACCAGCTTTCTTGCACTGCTTTGTTCCTGTTTCAAACAAAGGAAACTTGTGAGTTTAAAATGTGGTGGTTAGTTTGTGGCCTTGAACTTTGAGGGCGGCTGCTTCTGCATTTGCCAAGATGACTGATTTCCACTCGATGATCTTGCTTGTTTATTGACTAACCACTTTCTTTGCTACCCTTGACACAGAGAATACCTCTGATCCGTTCACCAAACACCCTCCATTTGTTGCATGGTTCTCAAATTGAGACGTATCAAACCCTTATATCCCAAAGCACGTCAATTACCACCTACTCAAGATGTTCTTTCTTAACTCCAATCCCTGGTCCGGTCCTTGAGGTCAACGACTCCCCTATTGGCTATGATAACTTTGACTTCTGCTTGGAAAGTCTTGCTCGTGACCGGTTTAACACCTTTTTATCAAGCTTATCTCAGGAAATACCTTTGGTCTATTCGCTCTAACCCTTCATTTGTGACATCATTCATATACCAAACTTTTGCATTTCACAAGGATCCCAAAGGATGTTGATTGTTGCCAACTTAGTGTGCCTGCTGTTTTCTCTTGACTTGACGTCTTGATGTGTTCACCAGATCCTTTATTTAATTAGAAAGCTTGGTGGAAGATTTTGAAGTCATTTCTCACTTGTTATGACCAGACAGACTCAAGAGGAGGAAGTAAACAGGACAAAAGGAATATAGTAGGAAGACAATGAAAGAGATGATTCCTAACAAAAAAAACTACGAATTAGAAACCTATCGGATGTGGATACTGACTCTAATGACCTTGACATGCACCTGCGGCCTATTCTGTTTAGCAAATTTGATGTTCAACTCTCGTTGTACCTTTTCGCCGTGGAACTGGGCTTCAATGCTCCGCTAACCCGATCTGATTCAAAATCCTTATTTGACTTGTAGTGCGCATAGGGTTTTCACCATCAAGCCTCTCTCATTTTGGTCTTTCTCTCAACTCACCGTCGCCTTATGGTGCCCGTGAGGGTTTTCACCAATAAGACTCTCTTATTTTGTTTTCTCTCAGCTTTCATCGCCTTGCGGTACCTGTGAGGGCATTTATCATCAAGACTCTCTCATTCTTCATTTCCCTTGTTTGGACCGGAGTGTTGCCCCTAATATGGTTCACCTCTACTCGCTTGACTCGGCATCTCTCGAAGGTTGATCAGAAGGTCTTTCTTTGGACCGTAATGTGGGCTTTTGGATAGGGTTAGAAAGAAATGGTATTAAGGGCTCAAAACAATTTCATCATGGGTTCAAAATTATAACTTTCGGAATCAGATTTCCGACAACAACCACAACTTCTGCCCCAGTTTCTTGCTTGGGGACTTTTGGATTTTTATTTCGATGTGACTGAACCTCAGAGGGAGGCTGAATACGTACCCTTTTAGGATCAAGTCAAACGTAGTTCGGGCCATATAATTTACTTTGTTTTTGTGATTTTCTTTCTTTTATTTTTCTTCTCTGTTCTTCTTTTCTTCTCTTTTCTTTTCTTTTTCTTTCTTTCCTTTTCTTTTTTTTTTCTTTTCTTTCTTTTTCTTCTTCCTTTCCTTTTTTCTTTTCTTTCTTTCTTTCCTTTTTTTTTCTTTTCTTCCTTCTTTTCTTACTCATCTTCGGCACTTGCATTTCTTTATTGTGCCATTGATTCCGAAAGAGGGGCGTGAAAGAAAACAAACAGGGCTCAAAAGGGGTGATAAGGGATAAAGTGTTTAGATAGCAGAGCAAAATGCCTTCGTCATTTCAATCCTTGGAATATGCCAAATGCAAACAAATACAATTAAACACAGAAATCATACATAGTATCTCTTGACCGCATCGGACTTGATGGCTATTTTTACATATTTCCCTTCCACATCTGTTAAATATAATGCACCATTGGACAACACTCTCACTCTCATTACCGCGAACGACCCCTGTCAATTTGGAAAACCTGCCTTTGGAGTTTCTTTATGTTCTATTTGCCCCAGTTTCAGATGGTTCGGCGTCAAACAATCTCAAAACGTCCAAATATGTTCTTCCCGACTAACATAGCTTTTAAAGATCAGACTGAGAATTATGCGTGCATGTCATGTCACTAGAATCGGCATTAGATAAAAGACAAAACAAAAGGATAGAAAAGAACTAAACAAATAAAATGATTTGAAGTAACAAAAGATCAGAATTTGCATTAGACAAACGATGGAACAGTTCGAATAACAAAACAAGCAAAACAAACTAGAGTACAACCCTAGAATGAACTTGAAACAAATCTGGCCAACACTAAACAAACCCCTACAACTATACAAGTTAGACAAATTGAAAGGATAAGAGGGTTTGAGTCACAAGACAATATTTGGATCACAACCCTGCAAATAACCCGAACAACAGAAATGACAACAAAATGGACCACCAAAGCTCCTCTCTAGCTGACCTAGGAATGGAGCGTCTTTCCAATCACCAAGCACGGTATTTTAGCCACTGAATTCTGCATCACCAATACTAAGGACTTCACAAATCTTCACTGCATTGCTCTTAACAAATTGCTTTTGAGTTCCTTTTGCTGACCCATTCTCAAGATCAACCTCTGATAGTGCTCACATTCCTTTTCAAAATAAGTCATACCCACCATGCGTGTCTCATTATGCACAAGTGATAGACTTTGGCTGGTGTCTGCTGCATTCGGAGCTTGTACAATAATGTTGCCTGCATCAATAAGCTACTAAATTGCTTTCTTCATGCCCCGGGGCATATGAGCAATATGCGCACCTTTAAGAAAAATCACACTTATTTGACAGAGGGTTTGGCATTTTTATCTGGATCGGCTTCAACATGCCCAATTGCTTCAGCTTTTGGAACAAACTGGCATATGATCCTCCAACATGGGTGAAAGCTTTTCCTTTTTTCAGCAACCTTTCATTCCTAAATGCCTGATTTGGCCAGAAACCTAATCCAGGGGTTTTTCGGTATGCTCGTGGCGGTGGATAGGCATTTTGTAGAGCTGGGTAATTGGAAAGTGAAGTATGTCTTTGGGAGTCTTGTGGAGAGAAGTAGCGTTAGGGAGGGTCATCTAGTGCATGAGGATATTCACAGGTATGATGTCGAGGCTGGAAATGTTGATCAAGAGAGCCCATTGGATCATCCTTTCTGTTTCTCCTTCTTCTTTCCGAGCTTACTGAGATGTTCTGAATGTCTTTCGAGCAACTCATGATTTTGCCTGACTTGATTCCCTCTTCTACTAGCTCCCCCATTTTTAACACATTATTGAAAGGCTTTCCCAAGGCCGAGATCAAATGACTGAAGTAGGTGGGCCCCTGGGCTTGTATGAAAAGTTCAACAATCTCTTCTTTACCAATCAGGGTATTGATTCGAGTAGCCTGCTCTCTCCATCTGAGCACAAACTCTCTAAAGCTTTCCTCCGGCTTCTTTTCCATTCTATACAGGGAGGAATGGTCCCGAGTAATGCCTGATTTGCATCGAAAGTATCGAACAAAATCTCAAGCCATGTCATCCCATGTATGCGGCTTACCGTCACCTTGATAAGTATGCCATTCCAAAGTTGCTCCGGTCAGGCTCTCACTGAAATATGCCATCAACAGCTCATCTTTACCACCAACATTTCTTATTTCACTGCAATAACCCCTCAGGTGGGCTAATGGATCTCAAACCCATCATACAATCTAAATTTTGGTATTTTAAATCCAATGGGTAGGCGAATGTTAGGAGACACGGGCGATTCTTTCAGCTTTCTGGGTTCCCCATCTATCCCTTCTCTTTCTGTGAACCTTCCATTTTCAACATGAGACTCATCTTGCGGGCCTTGCTTGTGCGAGTTGGGAACCTTATGAGTAACCTTGGAGGGGTAATATTGGGCATCATGAGCTCTGGGTGGGTGTTCTTTGTCGAGAATAGTGTATGTGACCGGAGGACACTTTTGGGAAAAGATAGTTGGACGACGAGTGATGGAGCTACTAGGGTGGTTGGGAAAGCTGTCATAAGCGGGTAGATATGGGGAGTATGGAGGATCATCTGGTATTGTGTTCGATGTTTGGGTAAGGACCGCGTCCAAGAAGCTGGGCGTTGGTGGGGGTGGTGCTTTCCCGGTCATCCATGCCCGATACATGTCTACCACATATTGTCTTAATATTTTTACCTCTTCTACCAACCCGTTGTCCTGTTCAACCAGTTGCTTTTGGCATCGGTACCAACCCACTCAGTTATGTTGTTCTCTGCCATTGTCTTTTTCCTTTATGTTGCAAGGAAGAGTTACCTTAAAAACCACAAACCAACCACCTTTCTGGAATTACATGCCAAAAATAAAACCGTCATGTTAGCGTTAGGGCATTTAACATAGTGGTAATCACACGTTTGGGGAATGAATGCACCTAAACAGTTGATAATTTCTATTATGCATTTGCTCGACTGCTTGCGTCATTCCGGCTTTCATTTCCAACGACAACTTTCTTTCTCTTTGTTTTTCTTTTTCTTTCTTCCTTTTCTTTTCTCTCTTTTCTTCTTTTCTCTGTTTCCTTTCAATTCTTGCTTTTGTTTCTCTTTGTTTCGGTTCTCTCATCCCCTCAATTTCTTATTTTCTCTCTTTTCTTTCTTGTTTTTCTGCTTTCTTTTTTCTTTCTTTTTCCACCCTCTTTTATTTTTCTGCTTATTTTCTTTTCCTTTTCATTTGGTTACGGTCGAATCCTATGAAGATTGCCTATGTATCATGACCTCGCATGAATCAGACCGGGCATAGTTCATGCAAATAAATGCAAAATAGAAGCAAAATGTTTTGGGAATTTTCAATTTTACTGATAGCAAATATTTCGATCACAAAGACTCAAAACCGGTGCATTAAGACAACTAACAAACTCTAAATGACAAGAAGAACTACAAACTCCACCATCAACTATTCTATTTCAAAATGAAAATACAGATTGACCCAAAACAGAAAATATCGACTCAGACAACTGACAGACTTTAGTAAAAGGAAGTACAGACTCAAATGACAATCATGAATACATTAAAGCTCCTGGTGCTCGCGGGACATCATTTGGTCTCGCCACGGTCCTATATGCAAGTTCCCCCTGAAGTTTGTCCAAGTCACTCACTATCTGTTTCACAAATATCATCACCGATGCAAAAAAGGTGGTGCGAGTCATGTTCTCGCACACTTGGCATTTCCTAGTAATGTTGTGAGCAACAGTTAAGATTCTCTCTCTGATTCTGCCCTTTTCCTGAAGCAGCCACCCTATCTGTTGGGCCCTGGCCTCCAAAGTCTGCTTAGCTACCTGTTTTTGTTACTGGAGTAGGTGCAAGTCCATTTCTAATTGTGCCAATGCCGCGTAGAAATTCTCTCTTTCAATCTTGAATTGTTTTACCTGCTTGATCATTTTGTTCTCTGTGGTGATGACCTTTTTCCTTAATCCCGTGACCTCATTGTCGTATTCTTCTTTCAACTTTTTAACCAGGCGGGCTCATTCTTCCGCGTTTTTAGCCAATTGTTTTCAAAACCCGGCTAATTCTCTTTCTGCTTTGTTAAGGTCAAAGCTGTAGTCATTCACCCTTTGCCTTAGATTTTCTATAAGCTTTACATCTTTGGAACTCCTGACGGGATTTTCGGCTGCTATCTTCATCTTTTGGATCTGGGCTCGTAAGGCTTCATTCTCTTTGGCCAACTACTTCTTCTCACCCCCGTCGGCGGTGGCTTGCACACTGTTTTCAAACTGAAGGTCTTGGACCCACTTTTCCAATTCTCCTATTTTGGTCATGTATTCATTTTCTTTAGCTAACCAAGCCCACTGTTCTTGCAATGATTCGGCAAACTACTGGAGGTGAAGCCTTTTGGCCGGCCTTCTGAATGCAACTTCCCTTCTATACCAGGCGTGATAATCAGGTGACACTTCTCCTGTAGCTCGATCCCTGACATAGGTATTCGCCGCTAAATATTGACATTCGCTCCAGACTTGGTGGACCATTGCTTCAGGCAACTGGCCATCAGGACCAATCTCAACTACTTGGAGACTAAGATCGCCGTCTTTTGGTACTATTTGGCATCTCCCGAGTTGCCTTAAAACCCGATACGGGGCGTAAGGCTAAATGCTCTTATGAAACATCAAGAGAAAATGCGGCCTTGCTGCTGGCATATATATGATTTCATCAACAGGCAACCATCTAAACGTCCACTCTATTTGACTAGCAGTGAGGGACCGAAAGTATGTTGTCCAGCCCGTGAATCCTTCAGGCAAATTGGCCCCCTTAATCCTCGTATAAAACTCCTCTATACAGGTTTTCTCTGTAGACCCATAACTCAGGAACTGAGGACGATGGCACATGTGTTCGGTCATCCACATTTGCAACAGTAGATTGCACCCCTCGAAGAAGTCTCCCCCAGCTTTGCAGGCTGTCAGGGTGCGGAAGATTTCGGCTAATATCATAGGCACAAGAGTGCTTTTGGCTTGAGTCATTAAAGTGCTGACGACCCTCAGCGATTTTTACGTCAATGTTACCATCCTTCCTTGGGAAGACCAAAAGCCCCAAAAAGACCACCATAAAAGCAAAACGTCTATTCTCCTCCCATTTTTGCCGGTTTCCTTTGCTACATATCTTACTTTCTAGGTTATTGAACCCTCCTATGTGGCCATATCTATGGTATATGAAGTGTGGGGTGCAAAAACCATTTTCCAGATCCGCATTGTGAACCGTCCTGATTATCTTCAGCGAGTCTAAGAATCTGTGTATATCTACGGTTCTCGGGGCAACCAAGTACTTGTGCCTTAAAGGAACCTCGGCACTTCCAATGTACCTAGTTATTTCCTCTAGGGTCGGAGTGAGCTCAAAGTCCGATAAATGGAACACATTGTCTGCCGGGTCCCAACATGTGACCAAAGCTCTGATGATGTCTCCTCGAGGCACAATCTCCAATAAACCGGTTAGCCCTTTCAAATATTTTTTGACCTCGCTCTGTCCTTCTTTACTCAGATCGTTCTACAATAGACGCAACTCCAGAGGGATTTTATTCATGATTGAGAAAGGTTCATTTTGAATCGTGCTCATCCTGCACATTTATTAAGGTGATTTAATCACTTATTTTGACCTAAAGGAAAAAGTGACACCATTCTTTTCATTCAAATTCTGATTTGAAATAAAAAGCCAGTTTTGCAGATACGGCCTTGCAGCACTTCGAGGAGAAGATTTTAAGGTTGTACCCGCTAACCGTTGAAACTGACCCCGGGGTGGCCGTTCTTGCAAAGGCAGCCTTCTGGTGCCCCTTCAGAGTCATTCGGCTTGTTTTAGACAAGAATAGCTTCCCCGAATTATTCATGACAAAATTAAAATTGTGGTATTTTTTGGCTATTTTGCAAAAGGGTGGTTGGACCCGATGAGGGTTGCCTATGTATCTCACATTCGGTGAGAATCAAACCAGCGTAGTTCGGGCAAATAAACTAACTATTTCCTTTTTAGTGGCAAAAGACAAACTAAAAAAACACTTTTCTTTCCCTTTCATTTTCCTAAAAAATCCAGCAGAGTTTCGACGCTATTTAGACATTGGTTTTTTCTAAATCATGTAATTAACTCTCTACACTTCTATTTTTATTTTCAATTTTTCCCCAAATGTTCAAAGCCAGTCATCCTGCGAGTCTGAGACAAATAAATGTATATACAACATGTAAGATGCAACAGAGTGGTCTTTTCCATATCCAGTTACCTGTCCTAGACGGACTCAACCCCTGTGTTGAGTCCCCAAAGTCATATGCACGTGATGCAAATAAGCGCTCCTACTAGGGATCCGGCATGAAGTCAAGTTATTCTAGGTTCAAAACCTGGGTATGTGTTCTAGACTGTGTACCCGAGCGGACAACTCGAGTCGAGGAGGGGGCTACGTACCGGGAACCAAAAGGCCATCCGGCTTAGTAACTTGTCTGGCCTCTTTCTTATTTCAGGGTATGACACTAACAGAATAGGGAGTCTCAACCAGTAAGCACATTCCCGGAGGTGAGAAGAGAAGGGTTTCGGCATAGTTTATATACAATTCAGATAATATCAAAGTGGTAAAACATTTAGCAGGAAAACATGTAGGAAAATCAGATAAAGCCAAACATAACAATCATTCTAAGCTCGAATTCTTAAACCCAGAACCGAAGTTCTGGGTTTGTGTCCCCAGCAGAGTCGCCAGAGCTATCACACATCCTTTTTCCGCTACTAAACCCCGTGAAGGGTATAATAAAAGGAGTTTTTCCAATTAAAGGACAATCGAAAAGGGATTCGTTTATTAAGAGATTTAGAGTCGCCACTTGGGAGATTTATGGTGTCCCAAGTCACCGGTTTGAATCCCGAATCGAGGAAAGGGTTTGACTCTGTATTACAGTCGCGATGCAGAAATTCGGGTAAGGAGTTCTGTTAACCCGGGAGAAGGGGTTAGGCACTCCCGAGTTTTGTGGTTCTAGCACGGTTGCTCAACTGTTATGTTTGGCTAAATCTTCTGATTTTATTACATGATGAACCTTTGCACCAATTTTAACTCTTAACCGCTCTTTATTTAATTTTTAAAGAAAGTTGAACATCGTTTAAAACGTGTCTTCGGATTGCGTCACATGAAATGCACCCGCAATCCTGAACACATTTTATTCAATGTTTTGGGATTTGATTTGGGTCACATGAAATGCACACCCGAGTTTAAAAATGTAATTTTATTAAAATCGCGCCTAAAGTGACTAATGCATTATTATCTTTTGGGAAGGCCGTGAAATTCGCTAAACGGCCCATCCCGAAATCTAAGTATTTTAATTCAACCATTTATTGAGGGTCCCGCAATTTATGCATTTTATTTGGCGAGGCTCATCTCATTTTTATTTTAAGGCCAATCTAAAGTAATCTAAGGTTTTCTATTTAATTGTCTCTAAAATAAATAAAAAAAATCCTAATTAATTAATTATTAGCCTAACCAAGCGACGGTTTTAAACTAAACAAGTCATTAGGCTCCAAGAGAAGCCCAAGGAGTAAGCATTGCAAACCAGTCCTACAACCAAAATCAACCATACGTAGGCTTTGGCCCACGCCCCAAACGAAAACAGGAATAAGCGTTGGCCTGGGCCGTGCATCTAATACCCTGAAGCCCAAACTCCAAAGGTGAGCTGCTGGGCCCTGACCTTTAAGCAAAATAGGAGTTCGATTCTTTTAAACAAGAATTTGCTGAATGTACTTCTATTTACATCAAATGTTCAATGATTGCAACAAAAGAGTCACTGACTCAAATTAACAAGATATGACTAAATTCCAATTCTATTTGTTTATCTACTAGTGAAATCCTAATATTCAATAAAGTAACAATCAAACACGAACAACAATAGCAGCAGCTTGACTACATGATACTAATTCAAATTAACATTACTAAACTGACACTCAACGTTCATGATTCTAGAAACGAACTACTGTGATTATGAGCAAGGTTTATAGACTGATTCTCAATTCATTTTTAACTTTTAATACATGATGATTGCAGACCTTGAATTCATTTCCTGCTTCAGCTATCCTTCTAGTTTCACTAATTAAAATACACGAAAACAGGATTAAGCCAGCTAAGGCCAATGAATAACTCCCAGTTTTAAAAGTCCAACAGTCTGTTATAGTTCAAAATAATCCTAGTTTAACTACAATGAACAACTAATCACATCATAGGAGAACTATCTAAAAAATATAACAAAATTAATTAAATTGCAGCTCCTCAGCAGAAATTCAACTTCAGTTTCATTTCACATTTTCAACAGGTGGAACTACATCGACATAGGCTCGAAATATGTACCTGGATGTGAAATACAACAAGAAGATCAGCAACAGTAACAACTGATCACACACAGCCCAGAAATAGGATAATAAATTAGGAAATGCTTAAATCAGCCCCAAAACAGCCTCAAATTATCCAAAATGAACCCAGATATCACATGTAAACAGCCGCTGAACCAACAGCTAACTCAAACTGATCAGTTTCAAATCAAATTGCTTCCAAATGCAGTCAGATTTCAAACGCAGAATAGAATCAAATAAATTCAAATTGCTTCTGATCCTAACCAAGCTAAGGAGCTGAATTCCTGGCTCGAAAGTGGAAATGAGTTAGGGAAAGGCAACGAAACAGTAGTTTTTTCTTTTTTGGTTTTCCTATTGTTTTTGGTTTTTGAAGAACTAGATCTAAGGTTCAGATTTTGAAATTCAAATTAGAAACTCAGATTTTCAGAGATGATTTTTGGGGGGGGGGGGATTTTTGATGGCTCCAAAAACTTTCTTTAACAAGGCAAAGGCATTGCCCTTTTATAGGCACAAATGAGCCATACTCTCAGATTCTATATTTCATTTTAGTCCCTGTCTTATTCTTTACTTAGCCCTCTACTTATTAACTTGTTACTCAAGTTAGTACCCTAAGTTTACTGAAATTATAACTAAAGCTCTAGTCTAGAAGACCCTAGAAGTCTCTAGTGTTAACTACCATATTCCACCCAATCTCAAATACCTAAACTATCCCTGAATACCCCCTGAAATTACTTAACTAGGTCACAATTAACCCACCCTTCTTCCCTTATTAAAGCTACCAGCTACAACCCAATTCACCTAAAGTTAAACTAATTGGACAATTAACTAAACAAGGAAACAAATTGCATTAATCATTCGTGGATCAACTAACTAACACAAGATTAAACCTATTAAAATCAGATATGAAGTACCGCCATGAAGAACAAATCAGACACACTTAATTAAATTTAAAACGTGGAATTATTAATATAATTGCTACTCAAACTGATTTAACCTAACTCATTAACACTAAACCCTAAGGAATCAGATTCAAACATGGCCCATACTATCACAACAGATTAACAAAGAATTACACTAATAATCAGACTAAAACCAAAAATTAAAATGAATTAAAATCTAAACGGGATGAACAAACAAACAAAATCGAGCACAAAATCAGAACAACAATCAGAACAGGAATGATACAAACAAAACGAGAATTAACCAAACTAAAAATCAAACTAACACATAAAACCGAATAATATTGAATAACAATTAAAAAACTAGAACTCCCAAGAACCAAGAAAAGAAATAATAGAATTGAGAAGAAAGACTTACTAATTTTTGAATTCATATGGCCAAACCGTCTAAATTGATTTTTGATTAATGTTATTTGTCTATTTCGTCAGAAATAGGCATATAACATTAAACAAAAAATCAACTGACTCCAAAACATCTCGAAACAGACCCGACTTCATAAACCTTAGATTTGAAATTCAACGAGTTCCGGTGGGATTTGAGAGGTTTTGGTTAGGGATTAGTGATGAGGGAAGTTAGGGGAGTATATGTACGAATTTGGGGCCGTTTGGACAAAGTAGCATTTTGGTCGGATTTTTCCAACTAATATTTGAGACTTTTGGTTATTATTCGAGAAAAACCAATACTAGATATGGGAAGAGGAGGACGAGGGGAGAGTGGGGTGTTAATTTGGTGGGGTTTTGCGTTGGCACCGCCACCGGCGGCTGAGGATTTCAGGACAGCTCAATTAGGGTTCATGAGAGAGAGGGTGGCTGAGGAAGATGATGGGGGGGGGGGTNCCTGGCTGTCTGATCTGATGAACCTCGACGGCCAGGATTGAGAGACAACGAAACGATGTCGTTGAGATAATAGGGTGGGCAGACCGGGTTTGGGGTACTGGGCGTGGTCTTCTAAGGGTTAATTTTGTTTGGGCTAGGCTGAAATTGGTTAAACTGACCCAAATCGATCCCCCTTTGAAACAACCTCTTTTAAATATGTTTTCTTTTGTTTTTCTTTTTCATTTTATTTTCTTTTTCTTATTTTGTATTTATATATTTTTTGATTTTTGTTAAAATGACAAATAAAAGGTCAAAGACCAAATTGACTCTAAAATTATATTATTTAATTTTTAAAATTAACTAATTTCTAATTTTAAACTAAAATTTAAGACAAATTCTAAAAATTAAAAGTAAAAAGGCAAAGAACCATTTTTTGTCATTTTCTTTATATATTTTTTTGCAAACAACTTAGCCACTAATTAATCCTAAAATATGAAATTAAACTCTAAATGCAAATCTCACGTGTATTTTTTTATATTTTTCGTATGAATTAAAATGCACAAATAAAATGTAAAAAATTAACAGAAAATAACTCAAAATTGTAAAATAATGAAAGAAAAATCATTTTGTTTGAATTTTTGGGAATAATTCACTTAGGGCAAAAATCACGTGCTCACAAAAATGATGTCTCACATCGATATGTTTGGTCCTTTTGTGCTGAACTGGATTCTTTGCTATATTGAGTGCGTTGGTTTTGTCACATAGAAGGGGCACACTCTCAGTGAGTACCCCAAATTGCTACTTGATCCATAAAAGCTGAGCGCAGCAGGATGCTGCAGCTATATATTTAGCTTTAGCTGTTGAAACAGCCACTGAATTTTGCTTCCTCGTACCCCAAGAGATAAGACATGAACTTAAGAAGTGAGCAATTCCAGAAGTGATTTTCCTGTCCACATGATAACCTGCATAATCTGCATCAGCATACCCAATCAGATTAAAATTTTCACCTGATGGATAATACAGCACCAGGTCCTGTGTTCCTTTGAGATATCTTAGTATTCTTTTGGTAGCCTTCAAGTGAGATTACTTAGGATTTGATTGAAATCTTGCACATAACCCCATACTAAAAGCAATATCAGGTCTGCTGGCAGTGAGATAGAGGAGAGACCCATTGATGCCTCTATACATGGTTTGAATTACGGGAGATCCAGTTTCATCCATGCCCAGTCGTGTGGTAGTAGCAATGAGAGTGTCTATCACCTTTGATGCTTCCATGTCAAACCTCTTCAAGAGCTCCCTGATTATTTTTGCTAACAAATGGATATACCCTTTGGGAACTATTTTACTTGAAAAACCAAGAAGAAGTTAAGTTCCCCCATCATGCTCATTTCAAATTCACTTCCCATCAGTTTTGCAAATTCTTCACACACAGAATCAGTTGTTGCTCCCAAAATGATATCATCAATATAGACCTGAACAATGAGCAGGTTTCTTCCTCATTTCTTTAAGAAAGAGTGTTGTCAATTTTCCCTCTTTTAAAGCCATTTTCCAAGAGGAACTTTGACAACCTTTCATACCAAGCTCGAGGAGCCTGCTTTAGCCCGTAGAAAGCTTTGTCCAGTTTAAACACATATTCAGGGTGCTCAAGACATTCAAACCTTGGGGTTTCTTCACATAAAATTATTCTTTCAGGAGTCCATTAAAAAATTCACTCTTGACATCCATTTGGAACAAATTAAATTCCATATCAGACGCAAAAATGATTAGAATTCTAATGGCTTCCATGCGGGCCACTGGAGCAAACATTTCATCATAGTCAATCCCTTTCTCTTGATTGTAGACTTGGACCACTAGCCTTGCCTTGTTCCTTGTGGTAACTCCATATTCATCGAGCTTGTTTCTAAATACCCATATTGTTCCTATAATGGTTCGATCTAGGGGTCTAGGTACTAGGTGCCACATATTGTTTCTCTCAAATTGATGTAGCTCATCTTGCATGACTGTAATCCAATCTGCATCTTTCAAGGCTTCCTTGATATTTTTGGGTTCTATATGGGAGAGAAAAGCTGAGAAGGCAAGTGAATTTCTGGCTCTTGACCTAATTTGTACGCCAGAATCTAGAGGAGTGATAAATGTTGTCTATTGGATGAGAGCTTTAGTGTCTCTAGTTAGACGCCTGAGGTTCATTCTGAGAGGAGGAAGGTATGTTTGGCTGATTTCCTCTATCATTCTCTCGGGTGCTAGTGGAGTTCCCTGAATAACATCAACCACTATTTCTTCAACTTTAGTGGTTGTAATTGAAATGCTTGGTTCTGTTGACGATGAGGCAGTGTTGTCTTCATTTGGCACCTTTACTTGACTCATCATATCTACCTTCCCGTTTGTCATGTTAATGACTTCATCAAGAACTAGTGAAGGTTCTCCATCTTGATCTTTCTCAACACTCTTCTCAAATGATGGATAAGATTCATCAAAAATATCATGGACACTTTCCTCAACACATTGAGTTTGCTTGTTATATATCTTGTAAGCCTTGCTTTGAGAGGAGCATCCCAAAAATATTCCTTCATCACTCTTGGCATCGAATTTACTAAGTTGATCCTTTTTATTTTTGAGAACGTAGAATTTGCATCCAAATATTCTTAGGTGAGTCAGCTTGGGGTTTCTTCCATTCAACAATTTATACAGGGTTTTGTTCAGAAGTGATCTGATCATGCACCTGTTTACTAAGTAGCAGGCAGTGTTGACAGCTTCAGCCCAGAAGTTCTGTGCAATTCCACTGTCAATCAACATTGTTCTTGCTAGGGGTGTGCATTCGATTTTATCAATTCGATTTTATCAATTCGATTTTGACCCTTATCGATAATTATTTATCGATTATCGTTTTGTACATATGCTTATCGTTATCATTTCAGTAAGGTTTTAATTTTTTCGATTTCGATTTTATTGATTTTTGGGGCTTATCGATTACACCAATAAGAAAATTTGCGGGATTCCATAGAAAATATATCACTGTAAACACGCCTAACTAATATGGACAAAAAGAAGCTAAAATAAGACGAACACCGTTTATAACATAAAAATTGTGTCAACAAGCACATGCAATGAAACTAAAGGTAAAAGCGGCATTGAAGAATGGATAGAGAAATATTAGGGTTAGGGACTTAGGGTAAATGATGGGTTTTCAGTATTTTATATTTTGATGATCTAACAAACTTGTCATGAAGAATCAGATAGAGCACCTGGCACACAGGACAAACATTTCATGCAAACTAATCTAAGCCTGAAAATCAGCAATTTGAGAAACACAACAGGGACCTGATGATCTGGCTCTTTAGGGTTCTCTGACATAAGCAAGTCAGTGACTGTACGTAATCAAGATAAAGAGGAACACAACAGAGACCTACTGCTTATTATTGACTTATATATGTCCACCAAACTATAGAGTACCTGGTCCTCTATGAGACTAATATGTAGAATGAAATAAAGACTGAATGTAAAGAAGGCCGGAGATTTTCTACGTGAAAAAATCCCACATAAGGGGATAAAAAAACCACGACCTACACCTGTAGGCTTTAAACTCAACTAACTTGTAATCTACCTATTACAAGTCACTTGGAAAACACCTTATTAAAGACTTCAAACTAACTTGTGATGCACCACCACAAGCCACTCTATAACTCTCCTAGTTACAGAGGATTTAACTTATGACTATTCCTATTCACAACATAAACTCTAAAGTTTACGAATTTGGTTTGTTCCTAATACAGCTTTTCTAAGAAAGCAAACCAGGAATTATAATGTAGAACAATTAACAAGATTACAACTCAACTATGGACATTTGTAAGACTAGATTAGATGTTGATCCTTAGTCAAGTTGTCTTCTTGTTCTTGACGCACACAGTGACTTCAATGCAAGATGAACTTATTATGCTTGAGAGAATATCACTAAATGCATAAGCAACGTGTGTCTTGCACCAGGTTGTTTTATCACAAAAGATATCACAATGGATAGTGATGTCAACTCTTAGTGTACGTCTTCCCAGAAAGAAGTGACTGCTGCACAGTTTGCACATCCACTTCTGAGCAGTTGCATTCCAGCTGGATAGTGGGCTTTGTACTTCCTGTCAGGGCATACCGACAGACCAGGTCCTAGTTGTGTTCCTCTTATATAACAGTTGCCAGATGGCCACTTTCTTTTGTTACCTTCCAGTTGTGTACTTGACTTGTACTTTTTCTCAGAGAACCCTGAAGTAGTAGGTCCCTGTTGTGTTCCTCTTTATCTTGATTGCGTACAGTCACTGACTTGCTTATGTTGGAGAACCCTAAAGAGCCAAATCATCAGGTTCCTGTTGTGTTTCTCCCTTTGTTGATTTTCAGGCTTTGATTAGTTTACATAAAATGTATGTCCTGTGCACCAGGTGCTCTATCTGGTTCTTCATGACAAGTTTGTTAGATCATTAAAACATAAAATACTGAAAACTCATCAATTTCCCCCTTTTTGATGATGACAAACTTAGGCATGGACACTATTTGTTTAGAGAAAAAATAACCAGATGAGATGCCAGTAGTTCCCCCTTAATCTAAGATATCCATCATTCTCAGACTTAAGGTCCCCTTTAATCTAAGAACTCCATCACACTAAAGTTCACTTAAGTTCCCCCTTAATCTAAGCCTTCTTCCCCCTTTTGACATCATTAAAAATGATAGAAATAAAGAAGAACACCAGCAGATAATAAGCATAAAGAAGTCTAACATAGCTAGCTCATGCCACATATATACACACAACATGATAGAAAAGAGAAGCCAAAGGAACATAGGATTATACAAGCAACGAAAAGGAAGCTGTTTCATTAATGTTTACATTGGACTGAGTAATTCAGGAGTAGTAATGGTTAAGTACAATATACCATCACAACAAAAACATGCAACCAAAAGTAAAACAGCATCCACAAGAGATTGGAGCAAAAGCAGCTTGACACAAGGAAGATCCTAGGCGATACTAAAGGAAGAAGGCTTCGAAGAAGAGAGAGCCATGGTTTTGAGAACCAGGTCCAGTATAGCATTTGCGGACAATTGTTCTTCAAGTAATTAAGCCCGAAGACTCTCATTTTTCTTTTTCAGTTGTGTAATCTCCTTACGTATAGAATCAGGTCCGATAACTACTTGACTGAGCTAAGTTTCCAGTATGGCATTTTGAGCCCTCAGCCTTCTTATCTCTTTAGAGGTTACGTTTTGAGCGTTGATTAGCTGAGAGATGGTTGAGATGCTTCCACCAACCTTTTTAGTACATTCACATTCTTCTAGAGTGATCTTAGAGAAGGTCTGCTTGCATGTGCCTACTCTGGGATTCCCCAAGGGGACCTTATAGAATCTGAACACCTAAGTGAGAATAAATCCATAGGTTAACCCATGATTTCCACCCTTGAAATTTTCCACCTTCTGCATATGTTCTATTATGATTGCAGGCAGATTGATTAGGAAAAACTCATCGAGTGCTTCCATCAGCACAATGTCCGATCTTGTGGTAATAGAGCACCTCTCAGAGCGGTGTAAAAGCACTTTATTGACCAGTTCAAAGAGAAGCTAGTACTCTGGAAGCAAAACCTTCTTATGCACCTGTTCCCCTTATTGAATACCTTGTTCTTTCATGATGGATCTCCGAAAGTCTACTCCACAGACACCCTTAACTAAGAACATAACTTCACACGAAATTCTAAGAATCTTCCCCAACGTCGAAGAGTCAAGTACAATGTCTACTCCATTTACAAGTGCACAAATTTAATCCTCTTCGACAGTGAAAAGAGATGCGTAAAAAGTTTATACTGCATCTTCGTACACCAGAGGCATTCTCTCTTCAAACAAGTGTTCCCATTGTTGAAATTACATAATCTCTAGAATTTGTCTCATCCCTGTCATCTCCGAAATTGCTGGATCAAATGTATGACCCCACAACACTTTCTGAGTTCTTAATCTCTACTGCCAAAGACCACTATCACGGGTAGTAGACTTTATTGTACCAGGTTCCTTAACAGTTTCCTCCTTTTGTTTGCCAGACCCTTCATAAAACTTTCCTTTCCAGCTTGACATTTCCATAATATTGTCCTCAGACACAACTAGCTTAGTTAGACTCCGTTTAAACTTGCTACTGTACCTCACAGATGACCCTTTTTGTTTCTTAACAGTTTCATCAATGACCCTATTCATAGACTGTTGAATAGTCATAGAATGTTGTACTGAGTAACCAAGTTCCTTGGAAGCATCTTGATCTATTTGGTTTACTGACACTCTTTTGATGAAATCTTTTGGATTCATTTTCCTCTATTTCCTTGTTGTGACACTCTTCTTATTTTTCTAAAATGAGGACTCGGAACTCTCTTGCTGTAGTGACCTGATAGTAAGTGATTTGGAGGAAGACTCTAAGAGCTTGGAGTGAACGGAAGGTGCAGGAGTGGGTTTGCATGGAAGAAAATCAGGTTCCTGAGAAGGTTTTTCTGAGAATATCTCATAAGCCAATGACTCGAGGAGTGCTATAGTTCTTACATCTCCTAGGAATGGAATTTCTTCCCCCTGCTACTCAGATGAGAGATATGCTCCTTCATTCATCACACTCTTAGTAGCTATAGCCATGATGTTATGAGCTGCTTCCTTTTCTGGTGACTCCTTGAGAGTGACTGAGTCCAACATAGAGGTATTTAAATACTGGTCAGGATCATCCTTAGGGACTTCTGATACTTGAGGAGTACAACCTCCTGTGTGATCTTTGATGAGATCGTAGGATTGACTAGACATAGGATTCTTAAAATAATGGTAAACAAGATTTATCAGGAATGAAAAAACTGTAGGAGTGGAGGAGGAACCAGGAGTTGGAAAGGTGATAGAGGGTGTGAAATAATGGCGCTCTGGGGATGATTTCAAGAATAATGACGAAGTGGGAGTGATGTCAATGGTGGGAGAGTAAGATGATTTTTTGATCGCCATCAGATGAATACTTGATAGACGAGTATAGATAGAGACGAAGAGAAGATCCCAGCTGTACAGAATAGATGAAGGTTCATGACTTACCTTGAGAGAAAGAGAAGGTTTTATTGGAAGAAGGGCTAATGATGAGTTGTGAGCGAAACAGGTTCTGAATAGTTTAAAAAAAAGACGGTAGGTTTGTAGGAAAGTATTACTGTACACAGAGGATGAAGGATTTGAAAGACAAGAGATGACATACAGACGCTGAAAAGTCGGATGACGTGGCATTTGAATTAATTTTGTTAAATTTATTTTTATTTTAATTTTATTTTAAGAGGGCATGTACAATAAGCACATTACTACTAACCTGAAATAAAAGAACCTGATGTCAGAGCAGTCTTTTGAACAAGGTTTTAGCAACTCCTCTTTTGTAGTTTATAGACATACATTTAACTTCTATGATCGTCAAACGTGTTTACCTACAATGGTATTGATGTGAGTTAGGCTTGGTCATAAAACACTTTAGGTACATTTCTTGATGGTCTCTTACACAACCAACAGATCGAAGAACAAGTTCTTCATTGAATTCATGTGACTCCATCTTCTCCTTGATTTCTCCTAAATGTTCACTTCTTGAGGCTTTGATGCCGATATCTAGAGTTTGGTGTTCGGTTCTATAATGCTTTCCACCGATCAGTCCTTCCTTCATATTGATCCTCAGAGGAGTATCTCACCCTTCAAATTTTTCTCCAGTTGTTGATGAGGTCATTTCGTTTTGCTTCCTTGTCACCTGGAAGATGAGGCATGAATCATCACAGGTGCACTTTGGTTTTTCAATTTGAGACAGAAGTCGGTTGAGGAGAGAAATATGGAGGTTAATTTGATTTCCCATACTATGTGTTCTGCTATTTGTGTAATGCCATTAGCTACATCATTACTTCTTCCTTCAGCTTCATTGGAAGCAAGTAACGTACCGGGTTCTTTGTGAGACACGGAGAATGATGCTGCGTTGTCTTTTGTCAGTCTCCTTCATTTTGCTTACTTTATCATCCTCCTAATTTGAAGCCTCAGATATTTCCCAAAGACAGGATTGGTTCATCATATTAATCCTCACGGTTTCTTTCTTGACAAGGGAGGGTGTCTTGTGAAATACCCCATGAGCATCTCCTACCATTTAGTGCTTCCTTTGTTGGAGAACTTTTGACCTTGTTTTGTGGGTTGTTCCCCAGAAGGATTCCTTCACCTGTCTGTTTGCATTGTGCTTCCCAAGTTGATCCTTCCTTTTGTCAGGAGCAAGGCATTTTCATTCCAATTGGAGGTTCCTGGCGAGTTTTGATTTGGGAAGGGCCTGGTTCGACACCTATTCTTAAGTAGAGAGCAGTGTTCATTCCTTTTTCCTAGAATTTTTGGTGATTTCACAGGCAATGAGCACTATCCATGCATCATTTTCCAGTTCCGTCTTTTCCCATTCGAGTGCCAAGGGAACCCTTTTGCCTTTTCATTCATAGAGAATGTACCCTTTACTTTCTTCTCAAGGATATATTCCCTTCCTACAGGACTTACAGTGAGAAGCATTTCATGATATTTCCAGCTGCATGCTTTAGGCATTCACTATCCATATTCTATCGTAGTCTGCTTCTTCTCACTGCTCCCTGCACATGCATATCAAAGGTGAGATTTAGGTACCTAAACTAGTTTGGGTTCCTTGTTATTATAAAAAGGATAAATGAGAGATTTCCTAGTCCACGCAAGTAGCATCCGCTTTTTGCGAGTGGTACCAGGTCCTTTGCTAGTAGTCACTCTATCAGTGAACGCTTTGTTCTTCTGAACAGGCTGAACCTTGGCCTGACAATTTTCTTTAAAATGCCCATTGTTTCCGTAGTGGGTACATAGCCAGTTATCAGGTACAGTGACATACTTGCTGTGTGGGTTGTAGGGAGTTTTCTCGCTTTGAAACTCGATGCCCTGCTTGTTCCCACTATTGTTGAGATACATGGAAGTAACAACATCTGTGGACCAGGTCCACTTCAAGGATTTTTCAAGATCATTTTTTACTTTCTCCAACTCAGCTTGGAGTTGCTGATTTCTCTCGAGTTCACTGCAAAGACTAGTTTCTACAACAATTTAACTCATTTTCCAGCAAGATATACGACTTACTGGCAACTTCCTTCCCTTTCCCAACACTTACATTCCTATGTTCTCTATTGAGTCCCTCAGTAGTTTCCTCTAGATCAGCACATATTGCTAACAGGCCATCCCTTTCCTCTTCAGTAGATGCAATTTTTTCTTCTAAGGCGTGTTTCTCATTGTTAAGGACTTCTATTGTTTCTTTTAGATCAATAACTATAACAATCAGTTCGTCTCTCTCGTTTTCCACACTGGTTATTCTTTCATTCGAAGCCTCCTTCTCTATTTCAAGATTAGCTATGGTCTCATCCCGGTCTATTACACATACCACTAGGTCATCTCTAGATTGTTCTGCCTCTCCTAATTTTATTGTGACGGTCTCCTTATTGTTTATAAGGCTATAATAGGCATCAATTAAGATATTTGATAAAGACCTTAGCTTCTTGAAAGAGTAGGATTTCAGATTTCTCTAAACATCCCAGAAGGTTACCTCATCGTCGTCTTCATCTTCTTTATCATCATCATCATCATCATATGACTGAGCCATCAGTGCGAATAGTGAGTCATACTTTGTTGCTTTAGTTTCCACTACCAACAGGGAACTATTTTCTACATCTGATTCGCTTTTGGATTCACTTGAGGAGTCTCCCCAAGCAGCAAGGGCCTGCTTAACGATATTGTCTGCAGCACTTTTTCGATTGAATCTTTTATTTGGAACCATGTTCCTTTTTCCTGCTTTGTCAGGATTGTGCTTGTACTGCTCCTATTTCTCAAGTGGTCAATCTTTGATGAAATGCCTTGACTTTCCATATCCATGATAGAGATCGTTGTTCCTTGTTTTGCTTGAGCTGACCCACTTTGATATGCCACCATTTCTTCAAACCAATTTTTGAAATCTGTTAGTAAGGTAGGCCATGTCACTATGTTCATCACTTGAATCACTCTGTTCAGCAAGCACCAGGTTCTTTTCCTTCTTAGGCTCTCTTCTTTCACTGTCTTTCTTTCTTTTTCACGTAAGTTTTCAGATTACCAATCAACTCATCCATGGTCAGAGTTTGTAGATCTTTAGCTTCCGTGATGGCATTTACCTTACTTTACCATGACACATGTAGGACGCTGAGGATTTTCTTATGAGCTTATTTTTGGGAATGACATCTCCAAGTGAATGAAGCTCATTTATGATGGAGGTGAATCTAGTGTGCATATCTTGTATAGATTCATCATCCTTCATCCTAAAGAGTTCATATTCTGTGGTGAGCATGTTAATTTTGGATTGTTTGACTTGAGTGGTTTCTTCATGAGCGGTTTGCAACTTCTCCCATATTTCTTTGGCAGTTTCACAAGCTGAGACTCTATTGTACTCATCAGTTCCTATGCCATACATCAAGATTTTCTTAGCACGATAGTTTTTTTCTATAGCTTTTCTGTCAATGTCGTTGTACTCTCTTCTTTCTTTCAACACTATTTGCCATGTTTCTTCAATCTTCTTTATGGGAACATGTGGACCATCACATATAATGTCCCACAGCTCTGAATCTTCTGCCATAATGAAATCATGCATCCTGGTCTTCCACCAGCCGTAGTATTGTCCATTGAATCTGGGAGGTCTACAGGTTGATTGTCCTTCTTCAAAGCTTGGTGGAGCAGCCATTAAGGATTCCTCTTAGGTTTTAGCATGATAGGAGAAACCTGCTCTTATACTAATTGTTGACTTATATGAGTCCACAAACCTATAGAGTACCGGGTCCTCTATGAGACTGATGCGTAGAATGCAGTAACAACTGAATGTAAATAAGGCTAGAGATTTTCTACGTGGAAAAATCCCACATATGAGGATAAAAAAACCACGACCTACACCTGTAGGCTTTAAACTCAACTAACTTGTAATCTACCTATTACAAGCCACTTTACAAACACCCTATTTCAAAGACTTCAAACTAACTTGTGATGCACCACCACAAGCCACTCTATAACTCTCCTAGTTACAGAGGATTTAACTTATGACTATTCCTAGTCACAACATAAACTCTAAAGTTTATGAATTTGGTTTGTTCCTAATACAACGTTTCTAAGAAAGCAAACTAGGAATTACCATGTAGAACAATTAACAAGATTACAACTCAACTATGGGCATTCATAAGACTCGATTAGAAACTGATCCTTAGTGGAGTTGTCTTCTTATTCTTCACACACACAGTGACTTCAATGCTAGATGAACTTTATTATGCTTGAGAGAATATCACTGAATGCACAAGAGAAGTGTGTCTTGCACCGGGTTGTTTTATCACAAAAGATATCACAATGGATAGTGATGTCAACTCTTGGTGTACTTCTTCCCAGAGAGAAGTGACTGCTACACAGTCTGCACATCTACTTCTAAGCAGTTGCATTCTAGCTGGATAGTGGGCTTTGTACTTCCTGTCAGGACATACCGACAGACCAGGTCCTAGTTGTGTTTCTCTTCTGTAATAGTTGCCAGATGGTCACTTTCTTTTGTTACGTTCCAGTTGTGTACTTGACTTGTACTTTTTGTTAGAGAATCAGGAAAAGGGTATTATAGAATAAGGGTATAGTTATCTTTTTAGTATATCTTATCGGTTTATCGATAAACCAATAACCGAAAAGGACAAACTCGAAATCGAAATCGACAACTCGATAAGGTAAATTTCAAAATCAAAATCGATAAACCGATAAGAAATAATCGATTCGATTTATTTATGATCCGATTCGAATGCATATGCCTACTTATAACAAATGAATCTGTGCACTTACACAGACAACAGAGCAATTAATTTACACAAGGCAAGTTCACAAGCCAAAAATGCTTAACTACTTGGAACATTGAACCAAATTATGACTAATTTTGGTTTGTCTAATCTAAATGGTACCAAAATTGTCTGTTTCACATCATAGAAATTTGAAGCTAAAAGGCATACTAAAGTTGAACTTGCGATTCTAGCTCTTTTGACTTAGTTAAGTGTTAAAAGAGATTGGTCGGTTGACTAGCTTTCAATGGCATCCTAAAATTTTGATAGATCTTGATTTTACTTCCGAGGTTGCGGTCACAATAACCATGCCCCATGCTGTTGCTTGGACAACGACATTTCATTGATTATTGCTACCATCAAACCTATTAGTAAAAGATCTAGAAGGTGAATCGCCATCTCTGATCGATGGAAAACTTGATGAAAATGATTCACTAGCACCAATTCAAGGATCTGTTTGAGAGTCTTGAGCCGAGTCCTCATCTTGACTACTTTTGATTTTCTCTACTGTACTATTTTTCCTAGCCGGTAGAGGTGGTAAATGCCTCTTTCTATTTGCACCAGCCGAGTTGTCTTCCCTCGTAGGAGATCCATTGGTAGGGTGTGGTGGTGGCGGGGAACGTTTTGAATGCCTTTTCGATTGTGTCTGATCTACAAGTGGTGGCTGGTTTTTTATACTATCAGGCCACAGTATGGCAACTGAAACATCTTTATATTGGAAATGCTCATAAGTTTGAACATTGATTAGACTTCTTGATTTAGTACTTGCAATTTTAGGTTCTTCTCTTTTCCATATATAGACCTGAGATTCTTCACTTGCACTTATGATATATTTGTATGTTTTTATCTTATCGGTTTATCGATAAACCGATAACCGAAGAGGACAAAATCAAAATCGAAATCGATAAGGAAAATTTCAAAATTGAAATTGAAATTGATAAATCGATAAACCAATAACAAATAATCGATTTGATTTATCGATAAATCGATTCGAATTCACACCCCTAGTTCTTGCCATTTCTTCTAGAGTTTTGTTCTTCCTTTCTACAACTCCATTTTGCTGGGGAGTTCTGGGAGCTGAGAAGTTGTGAGTGATGCCATTTTCATTATAGAATTCATCAAATTTTACATCTTCAAATTCTGTCCCATGATCTGATCTAATGCATACGACGCTAGACTCCATCTTTACCTGGATTTTCTTCACAAAGGCCACAAACACTTCAATAGTTTCATCTTTGGTTCTGAGAACCAGAGTCCATGTGAACCTGGAATAGTCATCCACGATTATGAAAATATATCTTTTTCCTCCTCTGCTTTGCACTCTCATAGGTCCACACAGATCCATATGTAGAAGCTCTAGTGGCTTTGAGGTGCTCACATCTCTTTTATACTTAAAGGAGGACTTCACATGTTTTCCTCTAGCAAGGGCATCACAGACTTTTTGCATCTTGAATTGTGACAAAGGTAGACTATGGACCAGGTCCTTCTAAATTAGTTTGTTCAGAAGGGAAAAGCTTGCATGGCCCAATCTTCTGTGCCATAGTTCAACATCATCATCAATAGCTTTCAGACAACTCAGATCACCACTCTGTAAGGATTCGAAATCAGCAACATAGATATTCTTGTATCTTTTGGCCACCGGTGCTATTTCTCCAGTCACAAGATCAGTGACTGTACATATTTTGGATAAGAATTCCACCTTGTTTCCTTTATTACAGATTTGAGAAACAATCAGGAGACTGTACTTAATCCCATTGACATAGTACACATTTTCAATAGAATGAGTGAGTGACTTCCCAACTTTTCCAACTCCAAAAATGTACCATTTTTTTTCCATTGCCAAAGGATACACTTCCTCCTTGCAGGGCTTTTAATGAAAGAAAGCCCGTCGTTTTCCCTGTTATGTGCTTTGAACACCCACTATCCATGAACCATTGTTGACCACTTCCTTTCACTATTCCCTGCACAAGAGATTAAGAGTTAGTTTTAGGAAACCAAGCAAGTTTGGGCCCCTTGTAATAGGCAAAAGGATGAATAAAAGTTTTCTTAGTCCATACAGGTAATGTGCGTTTTTGTGAGTGGAACCTGGTCCCTCTTTGGTAGTCACCTTTTCAGCAAACACTTTGTTTTTCTAAACCGATTGATTCTTGGGTTGGACATCTTCTTTGAAGTGCCCAGTTTTCCTATATTGGGTACAAAACCAGTCATCAATAATAGTGACATACTCGTTGTGAGGGTTATGAGGAGTTTTCTTCCTTTGGAACCCTATTCCCTGCCTGTTTTTACAATCATTAGTATGCAAGGCAGTGGTACCTTCTGAGGACCAGGTCCATTTTAGGGTCTTTTCAAGATCATTCTTTACTCTTTCCAGATTGGCTTGGAGTTGCTTGTTTTTCTCAATTTCAGCACACATCCTAGATCTCATAGCTTTCACCTTATTTTCAAGCCTAATGTGTTCCTCCTCGGCTATCTCCTGACCTTTTCCAGAATTTTCATGTTTTGAATTAGTCCATGGTTTCACTATTGTTTCCCTTAGGTCTGCAATTTCTGCCAACAGGTCATTCTTTTCCTTTCTGAGGATTTCAATAGTTTTCCTATGGTCAGTAACTAGGACCACTAAGTCGTCTCTAGTTTGTTCAGATGCTCCTAATTCTAAGGTCAAAGAATCCCTATCCTCCACAAGACTATGAAAAGCAGTGATTAATACATCAGCTAAAGACATGAGTTTTTTTTGGAGAATAGGATTTCAGATTTCTCTGAATATCCCTGAAATTTACTTCTCTGTTGCCATTGTCTTCATCATCATCTGATTGAGCCATCAAAACAAAAGTTGAGTCATATCCGATCTCCTCGCCTTCAACTGCCATCATGGAACTATCACAGTATGAGGTTCATCTTCAAACTGTTTTACTTGTGTAGTTCCCTCATGATCTGTTTGCAAAGCTTCCCATATCTCCTTGGCAGTGTCGTAACTAGAGATTCTATTGTACTCTTTAGGTCCTATTCCATATACTAGAATTTTTTTGGCACGAAAATTCTTCTCCACAGCTTTCTTGTCTGTTTTAGAGTACTCGTTGCTGGTTTTTTCCATTGAAAATGGAAAATCCTCTAGTACCTTCAATGGAACATAAGGACCATCGCATATGCTATCCCATAGCTTGCAGTCCTCAGCTATGATAAAATCTTGCATTCTAGCTTTCCACCACTAATAGTATTGTCCATTAAACTTGGGGGTCGTTATATAGATTGACCTTCTTCACAATTTGGTGGAGCAGCCATGAGGATCCTTCCTAGGTGTTAGCCTGATAGGAGGAACCTGCTCTGATACCAATTGTTATCCACCAAATAGTAGAGTACCTGGTCCTATACAAGATTCTGCTGAGAATTCTAAGTACGTAAATAAGGTAGAGGATTTTTACGTGGAAAAATCCCACACAAGGGGATAAAAAACCATGACCTACACCTGTAGGCTTTTAACTTCACTAACTTGCTATCTCCCTATTACAAGCCACTTTACAATAACCATATTGTAAAGACTTCAACTAACTTGTGATTCTCTCATCACAAGACACTCTATAACTATCCTAGTTACAAAGGCTTTGACTAACTTGTGATGTTTCCACTACAAGCCACTCTGTCATCCTACGGTTACAAAGGCTTTTGCTTATGACTAAATCTAGTCACAACATAAACTCAAGGAGTTTACGGATTTACAAGAGGATTCCTAATAAAACACTTCTAGCAAAGCAGTTTAAGATATACAATAAGTAAAATAACAAAGTTACAACTCAACTAGGACAACAACAAACTATCTTTTAGGAACTGGTCCGTAGTTGCGTTCAACTTTGTTCTTCAAGCTTGTGAGGATTGATTTCTCTGTTTTTGTAAAAGGCTTGAACGAGAAACTGAAATCTTCAAGTGTTGTTTTGTATAAACTCATTGTAGGTACATCTTGATCACATCACTTGACATAATGTGAGCACTTTATTTGTTTAGAGAATGAGTGGGCACCGGAGACTTGCAGTGCGGTAGAAACAATGTCGTCAGTCACTTCATTTCCAGTTGTATCCGATTGACTCTGTACTTCTATGAGGAAACCACAAGAGTATCAAGTACTTGTGTGGGTTCCAATCTCCTGAAGCTATAGCAGTTCACCTTTACCTGGAATCCATTATAGTCCAAGCAGGTCAGGTTCCCTATCTAGTTCTTAACAGTAAGTTTTTTAGATTATCAAAACATAAGGAAAGAACATTTAAAACCTATCAACAACATTACCAAATCCTAAGGGGAGTTCCCCCACACAAGGTTAGGCAAGCCACTTACCTCGAACCAAGCTCAATATTAATCTGAAATCACACTCTTGCCACAAGTATTCAACTCCTAGTGGCCCAAATCAAATCAAATCAATTAGATAATGTAAATATAGTTACAAGCAACTCATTTAACTAATGACTTCAAAGCTAAGGTATGAAAATAGAAAAGCACCCAAAAATCCTCCTCGGCCCCACATCTTAAAATCGGGTAAAATCACAAATTACTAACACCCATTCACTCACGTGCTCACACGTATAAAAATCATCCCAATCTGACATCAAATTCCTATTCGAACTTTAGATTTTCAATTGGGGAACTTTTTCCCCCATTTCCAAACTTCCACCCTCAAATTACTTAATTAAATGAGGAAAAAAATAATAGATTTATGTATATGATCCGAAATAGAGTTCCCAATGGTTCTCCTTCAAAATCCCTCAAGAGATCGCCTCCCACCAAGCTCCAAATAAAATTTTGTGTTATGAAATTTCAAACCATCGAAGCCATCTTTTCTACCTAGCGATGTTTGCATTTGTGCTCTCAGGACTGCACCTGCGGTCCCGTTTATATGGAATTTCATTAGTTCCCCAAGCACCACACCTGCACTCATTTCTTCGCAGATGCGGCTCCGCTTCTGCAGTTCTTGAGTCGCATCTGCGACCACTGGTCCTATTGACTAAAACCATACGTGCGACCTCTTTCCTCACTTCTATGGGGCT
>MU713264.1:87601-104645 GCA_026770625.1 Nicotiana glauca
CAAATCAAGAAACAATTCATATAATCTTTCATACAATTTCCACAACATAGATTTGGGCATATCTATCACATGTTCACCATTATTCTCATTACCACCGCCATCTCGAGTGGAGTCTGGCCACGACCCGACCGGCTAGGTCACCTCATTTGAGGCATTACTCTCAATCAATAATTCATTTTCCTTATCCGAAATTCAATATCAACACATTACTACCATGTGTGCGTCATGGTGTCCGATCACGACCCGATCGGCTAGGTCACCTCATTGGAGGCATTACTCCATTCTCATTAGTCCACACTTCAAGTCTCTATCTCACACATATCATAACTGTTCCTGGGGCACTCATGGCCACCATCACCACATTGTTTCCCTTTTTTTTTGTATTTATCTTATAAGTTGTGGTCATAGACACATATACCAAGGATAATTAAAGTTGCAATCATAGGTAAGTGAGCACATATCCAGCATGAATAATTCTTTGTTTCAATATTGGCTTATAGCCCAAGTATTTCAACACATAGCAGTACTTTTCATCATTATCTAACTGTCAAGAATGGCACGTTATTCACATTGAGGCACACCCTTCACGAATATGTATAGATATATGCAAATCAATTAATTTCGTAATGACAATCAATACACTAGCTAATTTAACTCTTACCACACGTTCGTAAGCACCAACGGAGCTCGATTTCTAATAAAAGGGGGTTTTAGCACATACCTCAATAAACCTTTTCCTTACTCTTTTACAATTTCTGAAACTCTTAGCACTTCTATCTATTGAATAAGAATTATAAATTAAATTGAGAATTAGAGACGAAAGTGAAGTTCTAGCTTGGTTCGAGCATATTATTAAACACTAAAGGTGCATTGTGATCTTAGCCCCTTTTTGTGAGGAATTTTTATCAATTTATACCCCCAACTGCCTTCTTTTTAGTTTTCTACCTTCCAACATCCTATGGTTTGACATGCATGTAGAGAACATCATTCTTATATTCTCAAATTACTTTTCTACTGGCCCCATGTATCTAAGTGTAGAAATAGGAACTATGGTTATGAATCTTACCGCTTGGGCATGAGAATTTAGGTGTCTTCTCTTGATTTTCTTTAATGTTTTAGCAAGGATCAAAGATAATTTGATGGGTGATACTTTTCCCCTTTGAGACCCTCTCTCTATCTCTAAAAATCTCAGAAAACATGCTTAAAATGAGCTATAATGTCCCTTATATCGATAGGGAGGTCGGGTTAAAAATTAGAAAAATGGAGCCCCGAGTCAACTATGCGGTCGCATTTGCGATCGCAGAGTGAACATGCAGTCCGCATAATGGACCGCAAAATGCTCCCCAAAAATTAAACATTCTGACTCAGTCTGCGGTAAGAATGCGGTCCGCATTCATGTTCTGGGTCGCAAAGTGCACCGCAGAACTGACCCTCGCAAAATTCAAAGGAAAATATGCGATGACTATGCGGTCCGCATTTGATTATGCGGTCCGCATTTTGATTATGCGACCACATTTCGACCGCATAACTGACTTCAATTTTAACCAACATTCTGCCTCACTCTGCGACAGATATGCGGTCCGCATTTTTATTATGCGACCGCATTCTAGACCACATTTCTTGCATTTTTCTGAAAACTTATTCTAGACTTTTTAATGCATTATTCAATCCAAAAAGGTCCGCGCCACTAATTTCTAACACATGTTCCTAACTTGGCACCACGGGATCCAGGTTTTTGAGTAGGGATTTCACGGGGCCTTACATCCTTCCCTACTTAAGATCATTCGTCCTCGAATAAGGATCAAGGTTCACTTATTAACAGTTTTAGTGCAATCTTCTTCTCTTTACAACTCGAAACTAGTTGACAGTCTCCCAATTTAGCTAACTCCATAGATTTCCGAAAATTTCGCCAGAGTTTCCTTTGTATCTAGGCCTTACCCACCTGTCAGAGAGCCCCGAAAATATACCATCACAACATAAGCAGATTTGTAAGCATAATATAACTGGCACAATATCAACAATGGCCATATAGGCAACCATATTACCAAAAGAGGACGGTTTTATATAAATCTAGCCAACAGATACGATTTCGAAGGAGCTGAACACATAGAAGTTATTACATGATCATTCAAACAAGTGTGGATACTTCTTTTTCATTTCATCCTCGGCTTCCCAAGTAGCTTCCTCAACGTGCTGGTTCCACCATAACACTTTTACGGATGTAATCTCCTTACTCCTTAGTTTTCAAACTTGCCTATCAAGAATGGCAACTGGTCCCTCTTCGTATGATAGCTCTTCGTTTACTTCAATAGTCTCTACTGGCACAATGGAGGACAGATCCCCTACCACCTTCCTTAACACAGACACATGGAAAACTGGTGTACCAATGACATCTCGGGCGGCAGCTCGGGCTTGTATGCCACCTGACCAACTTTTTGAATAATTTTGTATGGCCCGACATACCTTGGGCTTAATTTTCCTTTCTTTTCGAATCGCATGATACCCTTCATAGGGGAAACTTTGAAGAATACCCAATCATCTTCTTTAAACTCCAAATCTCTGCGACGCACATTCGGGTAGGATTTTTGGCGACTTTGATCAGTTTTCAACCTTTCTTTAATAAGCTTGACTTTCTCCATGGCCTGGTGCATGAGGTCCGACCCTATCAATTCCGCTTCTCCAACCTCGAACCACCCGATGGGAGACCTACATCTCCTACCGTACAATGCTTCGAACGGTGCCATTTGAATACTAGCGTGAAAGCTGTTGTTGTAAGCAAATTCTATGAGTGGCAAATGGTCATCCCAACTCCCCTTGAAGTCAATAGTACAAGCACGCAACATGTCCTCAAGCGTCTGAATAGTCCGTTCTGCTTGCCCATCGGTTTGTGGATGAAAAGTTGTGCTAAGGTTCACTTGCGTACCAAGGCCTTGCTGAAATTTCTTCCAAAAGTTAGCTATGAATTGAGCCCCTCGATCTGAAATGATTGAGACTGGAGTGCCATTCAACCTAACTATTTCTTTGATATATAACTGAGCATATTGTTTCGCTGTGTCGATAGATTTAACTGGCAAGAAATGCGCTGATTTCGTGAGTCGATCCACGATCACCCAAATTGAGTCGAACTTGCGCGAAGTGCACGACAACCCTACCACAAAGTCCATGTTAATCATCTCCCACTTCCACATTGGAATGTCTATGCATTGTGTCAACCCACATGGCCTTTGATGTTCGACTTTTACCTGTTGACAATTCGGACATTTTGCCATAAATTCCGCCACATCCTTCTTCATGTTGTTTCATCAATAAATTTTCTTGAGATCATGATACATTTTTGTAGAACCTGGGTGCACGGAATACCTGAATGTGTGAGCTTCTACCATGATCCTTTCCTGAAGACTGTCGATATTAGGAACGCACAGGCGGTCTTGGTACCGTAGGGTACCATCATTCATGCACAAGGAGAAAGTTATGGTTTTATGATTGTGAATCCCTTCTTTTAGTTGTGCTAACAATGGATCATTGAATTGCTTTTATTTCACCTCTACCACAAGCAATGATTCAGCCCTATTCTGTATAATTACCCCTCCTTGATCAGAGTCTGCCAGACGAAATCCCAAATAAGCTAGCCGGTGAACTTCCCTAGCTAACGGCCTCTGATAGGCCCCCAAATGAGCCAAACTTCCCATAGATTTTTGACTAAGTGCATCTGCCACAACATTTTCCTTTCTCGGGTGGTAAAGAATATCCATATCGTAGTCTTTGAGTAACTCTAGCCACCTTCTTTGTCTTAGGTTTAACTCCTTCTGCTTGAAGATGTATTGAAGGCTCTTATGATCGGTAAATATGTCCACAAGGACCCCATACAAATAATGCCGCCAAATCTTTAGTGCAAACACCACAGCTGCTAGCTCTAAGTCATGGGTTAGATAGTTCTTCTCATGATTCTTGAGTTGCCTAGAGGCGTAGGCTATCACCTTGCCCCACTACATCAGCACACACCCCAGCCCGACTCTTGAAGCATCACAATACACCATAAATCCCTCGGTACCCTCTGGTAGGGCTAACACCGGTGCTGTTGTTAACCTTGATTTCAATTCTTGGAAACTCTTTTCACAAGCATCAGACCATTGGAATTTAACTGCTTTCTGCATCAATTTTGTCAAAGGAGAGGCAAGAGTAGAAAACCCCTCTACAAACTTCCTATAGTACCCAACTAATCCCAAGAAACTGCGAATCTCGATTGGAGTGGTAGGTCTAGGACAATTCTTCACTGCCGCAACCTTCTGAGGGTCAACCATAACTCCTTCCCTAGAAACAACATGACCCAAGAATGTGACAGATTCAAGCCAGAATCCACATTTTGAAAATTTTACATATAATTGATGTTGCTGAAGAGTCTGCAATACTGCCCTGAGATGGCCAACATGGTCCTCCCGACTTTGGGAATATACTAGAATGTCGTCAATGAACACTATCACAAAGGAGTCTAGGAAGGATTTGAAGACTCGATTCATAAGGTCCGTGAAAGCTGCTGGGGCATTTGTTAGCCCAAAAGACATTACCAATTCGAAGTGCCCATACCGGGTTCTGAAAGCTGTTTTTGGAATATCCCGCTCCCGTATCTTCAACTGGTGATACCCGGACCGCAAGTCAATCTTTGAGAAACATGCAGCGCCTTGCAATTGATCGAACAAGTCATCTATTCTTGGCAAGGGATATTTGTTTTTGATTGTGACTTTGTTAAGTTGCCGGTAGTCAATACACATCCGCAGCGATCCATCCTTCTTTCTTACAAACAAGACCGGTGCGCCCCATGGTGACACACTTGGCCGTATGAAACCCTTTTCTAACAAATCCTTCAATTGCTCCTTTAGTTCTTTCAATTCTGCCGGTGCCATCCTGTAAGGTGGAATCGATATAGGCTGTGTGCCTGGCATCACGTCGATCCCAAAATCAATCTCCCTATCTGGTGGAATCCCAGGGAGCTCATCTGGAAAGACATTTGGAAATTCATTCACAACTGGTACGGAATCAAGGCTAGGTGCCTCGGCATTAGCATCTGCAACTCGAACTAGATGATAGATACACCCCTTCTTGATCATTTTTGCGGCCTTAAGGTAGGAAATAAACCGACCTCGAGGCACTACATTATCTCCCCTCCACTCAATGATGGGCTCATTAGGAAATTCGAGCCTGATAGTTCTAGTCCTACAATCAAGTTTGGCAAAGCATGAGTAAAGCCAATCCATTCCCATTATTACATCAAAATCCACCATTCCCAACTCGATAAGATCGTCCATAGTATCCCTACCACGCACCGTAACAACACAACCCCTATAAACTCGAGCAGCCAAAATTCACTCACCAACTGGGGTAGAAACTGAGAATGGCTCATGAAGATGCTCTGGTTCTATCCCAAATCCCATAGCAACAAACGGGGTAACATATGATAAAGTGGAACCAGGGTCAATAAGCGCATACACATCATGAGATTGGACAGTCAAAATACCTGTAACAACATCTAGAGAATCCTCTACAGTCTAGCGACCACTCATAGCATAAAATCGGCTGGGACCTCTTGAACTCTGCGCACCACCCCTAGCTGCACCCCGCTCTGCGGGTGCTGGGGCACCTTGAGCTGGGGAGGGGGCTGAAGATGTGGCAGCTGCGGGCTGAAGATGTGGCAGCTGCTGGGGCACATGTTCCTAACTTGGCACCACGGGATCCGAGTTTTTGAGTAGGGTTTTCACGGGGCCTTACATGGAAAAGTCAGGAAGTCACTCACTTATTCTATTGAAAATGTGTACTATGTCAATGGCCTTATGTACAGTCTCTTGAGTGTCTCCCAAATTTGTGATAAAGAAAATAAGGTGGAATTCTTGTCCAAGATATGTACAATTACTGGTCTGGTAACTGGTAAAGTTGTACTTGTGGCCAAAAGATATAAGAACATCTATGTTGCTGATTTTTACTCCTTACAAAGTGGTGATGTAAGTTGTCTGAAGGCTGTTGATGATGATGCTGAACTATGGCGCAAAACACTGGGGCACGCAAGCTTTTCTCTTCTGAACAAACTAATTCAGAAGGACCTGGTCCATGGTCTGCCCATGTCAAAATTCAAGGTGCAAAAGGTTTGTGATGTATGTGCTAGAGGACAACATGTGAAGTCCTCTTTTAAGTCTAAAAGAGATGTGAGCACCTCAAAGCCACTAGAGCTTTTGCATATGGACTTGTGTGGTCCTATGAGAGTGCAAAGCAGAGGAGGAAAAAGATACATTTTTGTGATAGTAAATGACTACTCCAGATTCACATGGACTCTATTTCTTAGAACTAAAGATGAAACCTTTGAGGTGTTTGTAGCCTTTGTGAAGAAAATTCAGGTGAAAATGGAGTCTAGAGTCGCATGTATTAGATCAGATCATGGAACAAAAATTGACAATGCCAAATTTGACGAGCTCTGAAATGGAAATGGCATCACCCACAACTTCTCAGCTCCCAAAACTCCCCAGCAAAATGGAGTAGTATAAAGGAAGTACATAACTCTAGAAGAGATGACAAGAAGTGGAATTGCTAAGAACTCCTGGGCTGAAGCGGTCAACACTGCCTGCTGCTTGGTGAACAGGTGCATGATCAGATCGCTCCTGAACAAAACTCCATATGAGTTGCTTAATGTAAGGAAACCCAAGCTAACTCACCTAAGAACATTTTTTTGAAAATGCTATATTCTCAATAATGGAAAGGATCAACATGGTAAATTCGATGGCAAGAGGGATGAAGGAATATTTCTAGGCTACTCTTCTCAAAGCAAAGCTCACAAGATATATAATAAGCGGACTCAAGTTGTTGAGGAAAGTGTTCATGTTATATTTGATAAGTCTTATCCATCCTGTGCAAAGAGTGCTGAAGAAGATCAACATGGAGGACCCTTACTAATCCCTGGTGAAGTCATTGACAAGACAAATGGAAAGGCAGATATGATGAGCCAAGTAAAAGAGCTGAGTGAAGACAATACTGCCTCATCTCCAATGAACCAGGTACTTCAATTACAACCACTGAAACTGAAGAAAGAGTGGTTGATGCAGTTCAGGGTACTCCACTAGCACCTGAGAGAAGAACACAGGAAAACAAGTCAAATATACCCACATTTTCTCTAAATGAACCCCAGACATATAACTAGAGACACCAAAGCTCTCATCCTCTTGACAACATTATTACCTATCTAGATTCTAGAGTACAAACTAGGTTAGAAGCCAGAAATTCACTTGCCTTCTCAGCCTTTCTCTCTCAGATAGAACCCAAGAATATCAAGGAAGCCTTGAAACATGTAGATTGGATTACACCCATGAAAGATGAACAACATTAGTTTGAAAGGAACAATGTTTGGCACCTGGTACCCAGACCCTCAGATCGAACCATTATAGGAACCAGGTAGGTATTCAGGAACAAGGTTGATGAACATGGAAATACCACAAGGAACAAGGTCAGGCTAGTGGTTCAAGGCTTCAATCAGGAGGAAAGGATTGACTATGATGAAATGTTTGCTCCGTTCACTTGCATGGAAGCTATTAGAATCCTTATCGTTTTTGCATCTCATATGGAATTCACCTTGTTCCAAATGGATGTCAAAAGTGCATTTCTGAATGGACTTCTTAAGGAAGAAGTCTATGTGAAGCAACCTCCAGGGTTTGAGTGTCATGAACACCCTGATTATGTGTTTAAACTGGACAAAGCATTGTATGGGCTGAAGCAAGCTCCTCGAGCTTGGTATGAAAGGCTGTCAAAGTTCCTCTTGGAAAATAGATTTAAAAGAGGGAAAATTGACAACACTCTGTTCTTAAAGAAACGGGGAAGGAACCTGCTCATTGTTCAGGTCTATGTTGATGATATCATTTTTGGGGCAACAACTGGTTCTTTGTGTGACGAATTTGCAAAACTCATGGGAAGTGAGTTTGAAATGAGCATAATGGGGGAACTGAAATTCTTCTTGGGTCTTCAAGTAAAACAGTCCCCAAAGGGTACATTTATTTGTTAGCAAAAATATATCAGGGAGCTCTTGTAGAGGTTTGACATGGAAGCATCAAAGGTGTAGACACTCCCATTGCTACGGCCACTCGACTGGACATGGATGAAACGGGGACTCCTGTGAATCAAACCATGTATAGAGGCATTTTTGGGTCTCTTCTCTATCTCACTGCCAGTAGACATGATATTTTCTTCAGTGTAGGGCTATGTGCAAGGTTTCAATCAAACCCCAAGTAATCTCATTTGAAGGCTGCCAAAAGAATACTGAGATATCTTAAAGGAACACAGGACTTGGTTCTTTATTATCCCTTAGGTGACAATTTTGATCTTATTGGATATGTTGATGCAGAATATGCAAGTTATGTTATGGATAGGAAAAGAACTTCTGGAATGGATCACTTCCTAGGTTCATGTCTCATCTCTTTGGGCACAAGGAAGCAAAACTCAGTGGCTCTTTCAACAGCTGAAGCAAAATATGTAGCCGCAACATCCTGATGTGCTCAACTTTCATGGATTAAGCAACAACAGGAGGACTTTGGGGTACTCACTAAGAGTGTGCCCATTCTATGTGATAACACAAGTGCACTCAACATGGCCAAGAATCCAGTTCGACCCAAAAGAACCAAGCATATTAATGTGAGGCATCACTTTCTGAGGGACAATGTGGAGAAAGGGTTGATATGTATGAAGTTTTGTAGCACAGAAGACCAAATTGCAGACATATTCACCAAGGAATTAAGTAGGGAACATTTTGAAACAAGCAGAGTGAAGTTGGGGATTTTAAATCCCAATTGAGAACCTGATTTCTCATTATTTGGCTATAAAAAATCAACTTCAGGAAAAACTGGCTAAAAGTATTTTTTGGCCATGTCAAACTCACCTCAATACCGTTGTAGGTAAACATGTATGATGAGTATAGAAGCTGTAGATGCAGTGCATGGATGATAAAAGAGGACTAATACTTTTAAATAACAGGTCAAGAGCCTAGTTCTTGTACCAAAGGTTAGTAGTTTTGTGCATTTTTTAATACACGTCTTAAAAAGGTACAAAACACAACTACCATGTCATCCAACTTTTCAGACTCCGCTGTCACATCTCTTCACTTCAAATCGTTTCATCTCCCTCTGAAATATTGCACTTCTCCACGCCCAACCTCCGTTTCAAAACCGGTCTCTATCTCTCTCTTCATAATTATCCATTCTCAATAAAACCCCCTTCTGGCCTCCACAAATCATAAGTTCTCCATTGAAACTTCTCAAAACACCTTCACTACATCTTTTCATGGCTGATACAAACTATAACCTCCTTGCCTTAGTCATATTTGTCCCTGAAAAACCCATGGAGTACTCCGTCCCTTCTGAGTCTTGTATAACCACTCCTACTCTCCCTGCTGAAATAACACCTCACCCAAATTCTTCATCTCTTAAAAGTACTGATCCATCCTCTATATCTTATGAGATACCCACTAATCAAAGAATAAGTGGAGAACAAAGTCAAGGTCATGAAGCCGCAGAGGGTTCTGCCATTATTACTGTAGATTCCGTGGTGGCAGTAGTGCCAACTGAGAAAGAAAATGTTGTAACCATCTTCGTAGTGTCTGCTGATGGTGTCCTTTAAGAGATAATTACTCAAGAAAATGAGGTACATGGATGGGTGAAAAAGGAACTATATTGCTAGTTGATGATGCTACACAGGCAGAAACTACTGGGCTCTCATATGAGGAACCTGATCCTTTTCCAGGGGACCCAGGTCAGGGTTCTCATTCCTAGGACAGTTATGCTCCTACATTTAATGTTGCACCTCTGTACATTCAAGCTCCTGAGATGAGGTCCAGTGATGAGGAGGATCAAGATAACTTGGGTCCCGATGCGTTCATAGTTAAGTGGAGGGTTGTGTCCACTCCTAAGTCTTCCACCAAATGAACTACTACCCTGTTGTAAGCTAAGGTGGCCTCGACTATGCCCTTCACGAGAGCAAAAAAAGTAGTAAGAAGCCAAGGAGGAAGCTGGTGAAAGACAGTGTGCCCGCAAGTGATAAGGCGATCCATGTGGTAGAGGTGGAAGAGGAAACACCAGATAAACTTGGTTCACTAGTTAGACGGTCTTAGAAAAAGAAGCAGCCTGCTTCTATAGAGAAGGTTTCAACCTCTAGCTCAAAGTTGAATGAGGTTGTGAGTGAGTTCTCGATGTCTGATGAGGGAAAAGGAAAATCAAGTGGTGGGAAGTCCGGCAAATGTAAGTTTGAAAATTTTCAGGAACTTGGTTCTGTGAAAAGGATGAAAAGTGAAGTCGGCCTTGGTTCAGAACACCTGAGGCACCAAAAGGTTCTACTGGGCCGTACATTTGACTCAACAATCTCTGAGATGGCTGGTATGCAATAAATTTTTGAAATGGTTGAGTTTTAATGACGGAAGCATCTATTCCAAATAGATACACCTAAGGCATATGAGGATAAGGTACAAAGCTTCTTTGCTAGCCTCTTTCCCATTGAGACAGACCACATCTATGCTTTGGTGAATGGAGTAGATATCGTGTTCGATGTAAAGTTTCTTGGAGAGCACCACAAGTAATTTAAAGTCTTTGTAACTAGGGAGTCACAAAGTGGCTTATGGTAAGAGTACCACAAGTTAGTTGAGTTAAATTTTTGGTAATGGAGTCATTATAAAGTGGCTTGTAGCAGGTGTTTACAAGTTAGTAAAGTTGAGAGCCTATAGGTGTAGGTCATGGTTTTTCCTCTTGAATTGAGATTTTTCCACATAAAAATCCTTGTCTCATTTACTTATAGATTTATCAGCATTCTCAGCATAACCTCATAGAGGACCAGGTACTCTACTATTTGGTACACTCATACAAACTAACAATAAAACAACTCTCGATCTGAACATAAGCACTCCCAAAACGCGTAATCTCATGAATCACAAGCTATCAAAGTACATAGTGTTTCTAACTTCTGAAATCTAACAACGAAGAAAAATACAGGAAGTCTATAATTGAAGGAGGAATAGAGAGAATATTCTACATCTGTGGGCGCGGTAGGTATACCTCGAAGTCTCTGAGATCGCCCCGCCTTACTGGAAGTATCGCTAAGAGGAAGTACCTGGATCTGCACACGAAAACAAGTGCAGGAAAGGGGCATGAGTACACCATAATAGTACCCAACAAGTTCCAAGCTTAACCTTGGTCGAGTAGTAACGAGATCAGATCAGGGCTCTACTGGTTTATACATATAATAAGATAAAAACAATATGAAATATCAGAGTAGATCTAAAATGCTAACAATTAATGAAAAATAAAACAACATGATGAAATAACACAGTACATAGAAATAGTAACAGAGGATCTCCCAGAATACCGTCCCGTAGTCCCAAACGTAAATGTACAGAGGATCTCTCAGGATACCATCCCGTAGTCCAAATCATAACTGTGTAGGGGGATCTTCCAGAATATCGTTTTGTAGTCCCAAAGTAAATATCCAGTACAGGGGGATATCCCGGGATACTGTCCCGTAGTCCTAAACATAAACATACAAGGGAATCTCCCGGAATATCGTTTCGTAGTCCTAAAATAAATACACAACTCATTCAATATACACAACAATTCCAACTAGGAAAGATCTACAGTTCTAATCAAGTTCATAGTAAAGAAGACAGGAAATTCTTACTCTAAACATGCTACAGAGAATCCACGTAAGCAGTTAAAGCAGATAAGACAGTTAAGGCTCATAAGCATGCTCTTCCTAAGCTAAACATTAGGCTACGTATACTTGTATTACTCAATTAAAGGAAAATATAGTTAATTACTTAATGAAAATGAGGGTTTTCAACAATTAGCACATGTACACACTCGTCACCTCACGTACACGAAATTCAGATAACAACAGTACCAAAATCGTAAGGGGAGTTCCCCTACACAAGGTTAGGTAATCCACTTACCTCGAACCAAGCTCAAAGTTAATCCTAAATCGTGCTTTTGCCATGAGTATCCAACTCCGAGTGGCCCAAATCAATTACATAATATAAATATAGCTACAAGCAACTCATTTAACTAATGAATTCAAAGCTAAGGAATGAAAAAAAGAAAAATGCCCGAAAATCCTCCTCGGGCCCATATCTCGAAATTGGGAAAAAATCACAAATTACGAACACTCATTCACTAACGAGTTCACTTATACAAAAATCATTCCAATCCAACATCAAATTCCTATTCAAACTTTAGATTTTCAATTTGGAAACTTTTCCCCCCATTTCCAAACTTTCACCCTCAAATTCCTTAATTAAAAGAAGAAAACAACAATAAATTTATGTATATGATCCAAAATAGAGTTAGAATTCGTTACCCAATGGTTCTCCTTCAAAATCCCTCAAGAAATTGCCTCCCACCGAGCTCCAGATTAATTTTTTTGTAATGAAATTTCAAACCCTCGAAGCCATCTTTTCTGTCCAGTGATTTTCGTATTTGCGCTTCGAGGATAGCACCTGCGATCCCGCTTCTACGGCTAGGGATCCACATCTATGAAATTTCATTAATTCCAAGCACCATACCTGAGCTCATTTCTTCGCAGATGCGGCTCTGCTTATGCGGTTCTTAAGTCGCATTTGTGACCACTGGTCCTCTTGCCTCAAACCGCACCAAAAACCTTGTTCCTTGCTTCTGCGAGGCCGCACATGCGGGCTTCCCACCGTAGGTGAGAAAACACCAGAAGCAGCCAACTTCAGAATTTTCCTAAGTCCAAATTAAAATATGGTAAGCATCCGAGAATTTCCCGAGGTCCTCGAGACCTCAACCAAATATGCCAACCAATCCTAAAATATCATACGACTTTAGAGCCCTCAAATCATGTCAAACAACGCTAAAACCGCAAATCACCCTCAATCCAAACCTAATGAACTTGAATTTCTAAAATTCTACAACCGATGCTGAAACTAACCAAACCATGCCCGATTGACCCCATATTTTTCACACAAGTCATATTCACCACTATGGAACTATTCCAACTCCCGAAATTAGATTCCGACCCCGATATCAAAAATTCCACTATCGGTCCGAAACTCCAAAAATTTAACTTTCTCCATTTCAAGCCTAATAAGCTACGGACCTCCAAAACACAATCCGAATGCGCCCCTAAGATAAAAATCTTCCAACGGAGCTAACGGAATCAACAGAATTCCATTTCGGAGCCTTCTTCACACTATTCCAACTATGGTCCAAATTCTAAGACATAAACTCTAATTTACGGACTAAATGACCAAAACACTATGATACTCAAGATGAACCATCCTGGCAAAAATACTTAGTTAATAGGGGAATCGGGGTATTAATTCTCAAAATGACCGGTCGGGTCATTATACTTGCTCAGATATAGTATGCTCAATGTGTGTCGATGGGGTTTTGTTAGATGTATCAATCTCTGCCTTTGATGTATTAGGAAAGTGTGCATAGGTCTCCTTGGGATGATGAAAGATAGTAGATGTCTTAGGTAAACAAGTACAGGGACATGGAACATGTATATTCTCATTCCTATAGTGTACTCCATCAGGAGACATAATATCTTAGACTGGAAAGATTGGAGTTCCTGCTGCTTTCATGTGCTTGAAAGGAAACAGGTCCTCCTGAAACACTACATGCCTGCTTACCAAGAAATTCTGAGAGTGAAGATCATACATTCCTCTTCTGGGTAGTTGAATATCCTATGAACATTTTAGGTACAACTCTAGAGGCAAACTTGTCTACTATCTTAGGAGTAGCAGCATATCATAGGCAGCCAAATACCTTCAGATGAGATAGTGAGGCAACATGAGAGTACAATTTTTTAAATAGATATCTATCAGCAGTGACTCTTGAGGTTAGTCTGTTGATTAGGTAGACAACTATTGTGACACACTCTCCCCAGAACCTTAAAGGTATTGCAGCCTGAAATTTGAGCGACCTAGCCATATTCAGGATAGTTCTATGTCTCCTCTCAATAATCCCATTTTGCTGTGGAGTGTAGACACATGTGATTTTATGATTAATTCCAAAAATCGGACATGAGATTTTTGACCTCATGTCTAAAGAAATCACCTCCGTTGTCTGTTCTTAAAACCTTAACTGAACTAGAGAATACATTCTTCACTTTATTCAGAAAGTCTTTTAGAACAACCATAGTGTTTGACTTAGAAACAATTAGACAGATCCAAGTATATCTGGTAAAACCATTTACAATTGTAACAAAAAACCTTTTTCCGTCATATGTTGGTACCCTGTAGGGTTCCTAAACACAACAATGTATTAATTCAAATGCACTTTTTGAAATAGTAGTCCTCAGTTAAAAAGGTAATTTTATTTGTTTGGCCAAAGGGAACACAATACAATGTGATTGATTATAAGGATTCAGATTACTAAGAAACTCATGCTTTCTAATCATCTCAATTGGAGCATGGCCTAACCTCGTATGCCAAAGTGCACAAGAGTCAGAAACACTAGCACTGTTGATGTTTCCACTATAAGTTGT
Organism: Nicotiana glauca; assembly: GCA_026770625.1. Lineage (NCBI taxonomy): Eukaryota > Viridiplantae > Streptophyta > Magnoliopsida > Solanales > Solanaceae > Nicotiana > Nicotiana glauca. The sequence continues at coordinate 102,116 of MU713264.1, forward strand.
AACACAACTTTTATTGACTATATTAAATACATTATTTGAAGACCTGAGTAGGTAATGAACTTCCTTTTAGTGAGCTTCCTTTCAGGATGTAGAGTCCCAGTTCCTCCTTACCAATCCACTTTACCTAACCACTACAGAGATCCTAAAATATACAGAAGTCAGGGAAGAATGCCACTAAATACTGCAACTCCTTGGTAAGTTTAAGATACTGAAAGAAGATTATATTTGAAATTAGGTATATATAGAACATCACTGATGTCTTGATTAGTAAACGCAGATGATATCCCTGTGTGTGTGACTAATGCTACATATTCTATAGGTAATGTACTTTGTTTCTTTCACACTCTGGAACAAGATGGCAAGAGTTTAACACCTATAGGGTAGATTTCATATGGTTGGAGGCTCCAGTATCTACTATCCATCTATTCTAACATACTGAGATACCAAGGCAATCAAAGTACATATTACTGTAGTCTTGCAAGAAGTGCCTTCGTATATGCCTTTTTTTTTGAGAAATTGAACAATTTGTTGATACTGTTCCTATGTGAAGAAAGGGGCAGGCTACTGAGGTACTTGAAGGCTCTGTTGATTCTGCATTCCAAAGGGCATTTGAGGATTGTTTTTAGTGACCTTGCAAGCATCACCAGGGACATGACCTGCTGCTGGACTTGCATAGTTTGCATAAACTCCAGGACTACCTCCCTTCTTCTTACACTTAAGTTTGAGGTGTAGCCAACTAACTTGTAACAGTTCTTCTTTATATGTCCTTTGCAATGGAAGCACTCACACTGAGGGATCTTCTTCAGATGGCTGGGGTTTCCCTTTGTAACTATTGGATCTCTGTTGCAAAATATTGCATTACTTTCAATAATTTATGCAACTTGTACTACTTGTGTAAAATTTTCTAGACTTATTTGACTCTCAAGATCAACAAGTAAAGAGTAGGCTTTGTTGATGTTAGGAACTGGAGACATCATCATAATCTGACTCCTAGTTTGTGCGTAGGAATCATTTAGGCACATAAGGAACTATAGAAGTCTATGATATTCAAAGAGAGAAGTATACTTCTTGGATTCTAGACATGGACACCCAGGGTAAGGCATGAGCGCTTCAAATTCATCACACAAATCTCTGAGCTTAGAGAAGTAATCAGCAACAGTCATAGTTCCTTGAGTAAGGGTATGAATCTCCCAGTGGAGAAGAAGCACTCTAAAGCCATTCACTTTATCAAACCTTTTCTTTAAATCTTCCCAGACCTTGTGAGCATTGGATGCATATACAACACTACTTAGCAACCCTGGTCGTACTGCATTCAATATCCATGACAAAACTACTGCATTCACCTTTTTTCATTGATCATGGAGTTCAGGTTCAAATTTAGACTTAGGATACCTTCCATCAACAAAACCTAATTTGCATTTACCTAGAAAACTAATTCGCACAGATCTACTCCATATAGCGTAGTTGTCTGAGCTAGTTAATAGAAGAGAGATTAGAGAGCTACTTGGATTATCTGTAGGTTGCAGGCAGAGAGGATGAATGTGATCGACTGTGGTGAATCTAGTCGCACTGGTCGTTGGAGAGGAATTTGCAGGTGAGTGATTGTTCTCGTCATCTATAATTGCCATTTTCAGCTTCTTCGAGTTCAATTCAACTCAATTTTGAGTGATTTCAAAGAAATACTAACTTCAATCCTCTGTCATTTTGTGACAATCCAACACCATGTGTCTGAATTGAGGTGACACAGAGATCGAACGAGCAGAAAACTGAGCTTAGATTAATGATGCAAGCTCTGATACCATGTTAACTTCCATGGCTATGGAAGATGAAGCTCGGAAGAAGAAGAAAGAGAAGAAGCTTCGAGAAGACAGTTGAAAATAGAGAATAACAGATTTTGTTATTTGATTGAATGTACCGTACAAACTAACTCTCCTTTTACTATTCTATTTATATAGATTACATACACTAGCTAACTACTTGCTTAATTACTAATAACATTAATTATCTAAGCTAACTAGAGTTAGGTAGACTTGAGTACTCTCCACAAGAATTAAATACATCAGCAAAAAAGATATAGTGATAAAGTTCATTAATAACAGTTGTTCCTCAATTTCAAATTGAAATGACAATGTGAATTTTCACTGAATTTAACCAGAGTAACAGTATAATTAATTTTTGTATGATCTTAGATATCTTAGTTTAACTAGATATAAAAAATTATATAAAATTAATACAAATAATAATATTATCGATAAAGATCATGTTTTAAAATTTAGTTTGTCATCATATAAATGGGCAAAAATTTGCAATAAATTTTATTTGTCATTGCAAAACTTATTATTTAAATATAATTTTTAGTTAGTGATGAAATCATAAATTCATTGTAAATTCTTAATTTATGTAGCTACGAAATATCAATTTTCATTAAGATTATTATTCTTTTCTTGTAATATTAAATATGTTTTTTGTGTATAATTGGAGCCTTTGGTCATTTATCAAAACTAAATGTACCAACACCCCCCCCCCCCCC
>MU713264.1:105698-123188 GCA_026770625.1 Nicotiana glauca
AAAGCTATATATATATATATATATATATATATATATATATATAAAATTTAAAAATTATTAAGAACCATATACATAAATATCCTACAATAATTAAAGTCCTCAATATGAATACTTTTTTGAAATAAAAAGGTACACTTATTTAAAAGTAACAGAGTATATGACATACATTAATATCCACAACTATTAATAATAATTAAATTTTACATAAAAAATATATATAATTAGCAACATTAAAATAATATAAAATATGAGTTTAATAAGTCTAAAAAGTCAATTGATAAATTTTGTTGTTATAAGCAGGTAACCAAATGATATATTATTTGAGAGTGAAGATTAATTTTATATTTTAAATAATTATTTAATCTCATATACAATTACTATTTTCTTCCTTAATCATATAGAATTATTATTTTTCTATCTTATAAGAAAAATACAACTGGTACATTTAACATTAACTATTTGTTACTAATAGTGTTAGACAGCTTTTGTCATGATTTTCATAATCGAGCAAAAATATTCATTAATTTATCATGGCAACCATTTTTATTTTGTTAAGCCAACTATTTTATTTTCTTTCTAGTTTGAAGCAAAAATACTAATTATTAGGTACAAGATTTTGTTTTGAATAATTTCATAGGAATTTAAGGTTATTATACTATAGCAAGTTTTAATTTGTGGCAAAAGCTAATGATTGGCTACGAAATTTAATCAGAGCAATAAATTTGTGGCTAGGCCAGTCTGTAATGAAAAAAATAATTATAGCTAAAACGTCAATTATTGTCTTCATTTTTTAGAACTTGAAGCAAAAATATTTATCTAGCTATATTTTTTGTTTTAAATAATTTATTATGGTTAAAAAGTTACTTTTGCGACAATAATTTTTAATTTGTAGCAAAAACTAACAATTAGCTACAATAGTCTGTCATAACAATAAGTTAGTGGCTAGATCATTTACTTATTGCCACAGTTTTTGTCACGACCCAAAACTCACACTAGTCGTGATGGCACCTCTCATGAAGACAAGACCAGCCAACTAACCCAATTCGTCTCTTTAACAGTTATTAAACATAAATAAATAGAAAATATAACTTAATGGCGTTAAAAGCGATTAATTACAATCCAACACAATCCGACCGGGGTGTCACAAGTCACGAGCATCTAAAGAAACTTGAACACAACTATAGGGCCAATAATGTATATACAAAATAAAATCTGGATTTCAAAAGATGAAGTCCGGTGCCGCGAACGCTGGCGGTCACCCTGCTCAGCTACAATAATGATACCTTCCATCTGCTAATAACCCGCTACCAGGGAACAATACCTGCAATTGCACGCAAGTTGCGGGAGTAAAGTGAGTACTCCAACTCAGTGAGTAATAAGAGTAAATAATAACGAGCGGTAAGAAAATACGTAAAACACTCCATCATGCTATATAGGGCAGTGCAACCCTTTGAGAAAACAGTAAAACCGTGAAAATCCTTTAGAAATATCTGGTTCAGTTAAAACCTCTTTTGAAAATATCCTCTTCCAACAGTCAAGCATATGAATGCGATATTAGATAGTGCAAGTCAGCACATAAGTCAGCCCCTCGGGCACAGCACTCCACCAACAAATAACACTAGGGTATCTGGTAAACAGTGCAAGAAGTAGCATGAATGCCAATGATATGAGAGTGCTAATGTCATGACACGTAGTACAAACAGGAACCAATGCACGAATGTAATGCAATGCACGTGACCGTTGCGGCGTGCAACCCAATTCATTTGGGTACCCGCGCTCACTGTGGGCGTTCAGACTCCGGAGGGGCTCCTACAGCCCAAGCGCAATATTAATATCACACCGTTGTGGCGCGCAGCCCGATCCATCCTCAGTCCAGAATATGCATGTGAGCCACTAGGGCGATGTCAAGTAATAGTTCTCAGCTCCTAACGTCAGAAAAATATAGTTTAAGTTTTAAAACCTTAGAAGTATGACTGGACATTTCAAAACAGTGTTTAACTTAGGACTGAAATCATTTAACATGCTAAGTATCACGGAAATAGTGATAATCATCCCGTAAGGATTCAAATAATCGGCACGAAGCCCAAAACATGGCAATCAGCCCAAATCATGATGATAACAAGTAGTTTCAGTCAAATACGTAGTAATTTCATCAATCTAAACGGATCAAGTCACAATCCCCAATGGTGCTCTACCCCACGCTCACTATCCGGCATACAAGTCACCTCAATACAACACTACGATGTGCAAATCCGGGGTTTCAAACCCTCAGGATATTATTTACAAGTATTACTCACCTCGAACCGGCGAAATCTCCAGCCCACGATGCCTTTGCCCCTCAAACCGGCCTCCACATGCGTCGAATCTAACCAAAATCAGAGCGATTAAATCACAATATGCCAATGGGACAATACCCAATCGAGAACAATCGAAATGTAGCAAAAATCTCGAAACTAGAAAAATCCGAGCCCCGGTCCCACTTCTCAAAAAATTACAAAACTTACATTACCGGATTTCTCGTCTCGCTACGAGTTCATACATACCAAGAACTCCCAAATCCGAACTCAAATGACCTATCAAATTCCAATTTGAAATATCAAAGACTCAAGCCCTAGCTTAACCCTCTTTTGATGAATTTCAACCCACTTCCATGTTAAGTCTATCATAATCTCGTGTATTTAAGCCAAGGAACTTACCTCTAATCATTCCTCCTTGAATCCCTCTTTAAAATCGCCTCAAAGCTCTCAAAGCTCGCTAAAAAAATGGTGAAAAATACATAACCCTCGCGGATGAAATGTTTTAATAAAACCCTTTATGACCAACCCAGATTTCGCTTCTGTGGAGAAAATGTCGCTTCTGCGACCTCCGCATCTGCTCTCCACGTCCGCCTCTAGCCTTCACTAAAGGGCCCCTACCGCTTCTGCGTTCCACATTTTGCATCAGTGGGACCGCCTATGTGGCCCGCCTTCCGCTTCTGCAGAATATCAAGAGAATGCCAAAACCGCTCCTGCGGTATAACTTCCGCTTATGCGGACCCGCTTATGCGGATAGCTTTACGCTTATGCTTAAATTGCTCAACCTCAACCTTTTTGCACCTGCGATACCTGGCCCCGCTTCCGCGTAACCACATCTGCCGTTTCCTTTTCGCAGATGCGGAAACACCTGCTACAACCAAAAACCTGCAATTCCAACTTCAACTTTCCTTCCGATAGCCACCCGAAATCACCCCGAGGCCCCCAGGACCTCAACCAAAAGCACCAACACCTCCTAAAACATTATTCAAACTTGTTTCAATCCTCAAAACACATCAAATAACACTAAAATTATCAATTCACATCGGATTCAAGCCTAAGTTTCTTAAAAACTTTCGAAATGCGCATTCGATCAAAAACCCAACCAAACGATGTCCGAATGACCTGAAAATTTGCACACATATTCAAAACCACCCAATGAAGCTACAACAACTCTTGGAATTCCATTCCAAACCTCGGATCAAAATCTCACCCATCAACCGGAATTCGCCAAAATACTAACTTCGCCAATTCAAGCCTAATTCTACACCGAACCTCCAAAATCACTTCCGGCCACGCTCCTAAGTCACAAATCATCCCCCGAAGCTAACCGAATCACCGAAAATCACATCCGAGCTCTATAACTCGTAAGTCAACATCCGATTGACTTTTTCAACTTAAGCCTTCCTTAAAGAGACTAAGTGTCTCATTTCTTATCAAAACCAATCCAAATCAACTCTAACACACCATATACCGATAACAAAACATGAAGAAGCATAAAATGGGGGGAAACGGAGCAGTAACACATGAGACGACGGGTCGGGTCGTCACATCCTCCCCAACTTAAACAAACGCCCGTCCTCGAGCGTACCCAGAGTTGTACTAGAAGCAACCCAATAGCTGAATGACCTCACCAAGCATATACCCGGAGTGATCCCTCATCACCCAATCTCGCATAGGTCCAATAACACAATATATCTGAAATTTCACGGTCTATCTAAACCATAAATCGTAGGACCGCATTTCACTTTCCAAAATCATACACAAGATCAGAACCTCACGTCTACATTCGGAATAAATCCGAACCAGCTGTAATTACCCATACCTGCAACCTCAGGTGAAGTCATATAATATATCACATAATTCAAACACTCAGAACAATAGCCTCTATTCACAGCAGTTTCCCACCATAACCAAATACCAATAGAAAACTTCTTACTAGCTAAAGCCTTATTCCAACACTTTCATATACTGCCAACGACAAATGAAACACGCGATAAACCATAACCATTTCTCAGATTACCCATACATGAAGCCACTTCCTTTTTGACTAATTCCATAATAGATTTTCGGGCCAAGCCTCGATATTATTTTTCTAACCAACTGTAAACAAATCAATTCGTATTCATTAATGACTCCAACGATCACCTCGAATCCAACATACCAATATGGTGATACGACGCCTCAATACAGGCCTAAACCACAACTTGGATAATACACGCATCAATAAAAAATGGTCTGAACATACTCAAATCATGACAAATGACTCAAACGAAAGTGTTATACTTCAAGCTCATCAATACCGGAACTGAATCCATGGTAGAAACCTCTGCACTGACATCCGCCACGAAGGTCCAATTAAGAAAAGCAATCCTTTTCCGCCGTCCGCTGGTATTTGGAATACAACCACTCTGCTAGAATATAATCTGATGCACTCCGCCACGCAACCTGTGACATTTTCTGACATAACCTATAGCTCAATAGTCTAGAATAACCCAACACTGAGACCATCAGTCTACACCCCAACATCATATCCAAAATCTAATATATCAAGCAAAGAAAGATCCACTCGGTCTCCCAAATCCCAATAGCCGCTAACGGTACCAATACACATATCCACAACCGCTACACAGTCTGAACCTGAGAACTCCCAGTCTCCAACTCCATATAGCACACGAATCACTGTACCTGATCCCAAATCCTACAGTATTAATACATATTACACCTCGAGTACCCAATCATTACATGAAAGATATTCTAAAATTCTCCTGTTCCATCAAACAAACTCAGATATCAGCAGTCGATTTAGCAAGAAAGTGTCGCAATACTTCCGAAGTATCATCAGTTTAATCACATTACCCTTCTTCCGAGACATATACTCTCGTCGAAATCACTTCCAATTAGCAGTACCATTTCCTTGATTACCTGAGGCTACCCATAGCCTAAGAATTTTATGAATTTCTTTTCAGAACTGAACTGTAACTCATCTAGCCAAGACCTTCCGTCAATCCCATCTAGGAGAAGAATCATTACACATTCCATGCTTCGCATACCCATAGAAATTATATCCATCACCAAACCACGGTAAAACCCAACAAGAACTCTCTCCCAGTTTCATTCGCACAAGCTAATCTGCCAGGACTGAATCCTCTTATCCAAACAAAGCTAAGCAAGCTGTCGGAACTCAAGAGCTTTGATGTATGATACCTGTAAAAGCTCATTACCTAGAACACATATGAAGAATCAACCATATTCTTACCATACTGATTCGGTCTACTATCAAGATATTCTATCTATCTAATAACCCTTATGATTCATCATCAACTTGATATCTCTCCCTCGTGGTAGCATCACAATGCCTCAATCCAGGCTTACCACACGAGATTCAAACATAAGAACACACTGTCTACCATAGGCCACTGAATACTCTCTCAACTGTGCCCAGAACTACCACATTCCAGAATACTTTACTCTGAAGAACTTCCTGCGAATTTGAATTCGTTACCTTGACTTTCTAGGTACCGATCGTAGGATCCCATAATCAACATAAAATACCATAAGCCTTGACCTTTCCCAATAAAAACACAATCTCTAACCACGTACACAACCTTAAGACACCTGATTATCTCATGTAAACCTTGAACACATTAAAACCATTCTCGAGAGTCATTCACTCTTATTCAAACTATAAATTACTTGATTTAACAAACAGAACCACTTGTGCCTTATTAGCACTCTGACACCGCAAGATATGATCTCATTCCAATACAAACAAATATCTTCCTTCTCTATACACTGAGCATTCTTTGTCAACCACAGCTCAAGACATCCTAGTATTTTCTCACACTGCTGCGGCGCGCAGCCCGATCCATCCTCAGTCCAGAATATGCATGTGAGCTACTAGGGTGATGTCAAGTAATAGTTCTCAGCTCCAAATGTCAGAAAAATGTAGTTTAAGTTGTAAAACCTTAGAAGTATGACTGGACATTTCCAAACAGTGTTTAACTCAAGACCGAAATCATTTAACATGCTAAGTATCATGGAAACAACAATAATTATCCCTAAAGGATTCAAATAATCGGCAATCAGCCCAAAACATGGCAATCATCCCAAATCATGATGATAACAAATAGTTTCAGTCAAATACGTAGTAATTGCATCAATCGGGATGGACCAAGTCACAATCCCCAATGGTGCTGTACCCCACACTCGCTATCCGGCGTGCAAGTCACCTCAATACAACACTATGATGTGCAAATCCGGGGTTTCAAACCCTCAGGATATTATTTGCAAGTATTACTCACCTCGAACCAGCGAAATCTCTAGCTCGCGATGCCTTTTCCCCTCAAACCAACCTCCACACGTGTCGAATCTAACCAAAATCAGAGTGAATACATCACAATATGCCAATGGGACAATACCCAATCGAGAACAATCGAAATGTAGCAAAAATCTCGAAACTAGCAAAACTTGAGCCCCAGGCCCACTTCTCAAAAAATTACAAAACTTACATTACCGGATTCCTCGTCTCGCCACGAGTTCATACATACCAACAACTCCCAAATCCGAGCTCAAATGACCTATCAAATTCTAATTTGAAATATCAAAGACTCAAGCCCTAGCTTCACCCTCTTTTGATGAATTTCAACCCACTTCCATGTTAAATATATCATAATCTCATGTATTTAAGCCAAGGAACTTACCTCTAATCATTCTTCCTTGTATCCCTCTTCAAAATCGTCTCAAAGCTCTCAAAGCTTGCTCAAAAATTGTGGAAAATACATAACACTCGCGGATGAAATGTTTTAATAAAACCCTTTATGACCAACCCTGATTTCGCTTCTGTGGAGAAAATGTCGTTTCTGCGACCTCCGCATCTGCGGTCCATGTCCGCCTCTGCGGACCTTCACTTAAGGGCCCCTACCGCTTCTGCATTCCATATTTCACATCAGCGGGACCGCCTATGTGGCCCCCCTTCCGCTTCTTTGGAATATCAAGAGGTTGTCAAAATCGCTCCAGCGGTATAACTTCCGCTTATGCTTTCCGCTTATGCGGATAGCTTTCCGCTTCTGCAGAAATTGCTCAACCTCAACCTTTTTGCACCTGCGATACCTGGCTCCACTTCCGCGTAACCGCATCTGCTGTTTCCTTTTCGCAGATGCAGAAACACCTGCTGCAACCAAAAACCTGCAATTCCAATTTCAACTTTCCTTCCGATAGCCACCCGAAATCACACCGAGGCCCCCGAGACATCAACCAAAAGCAACAACACCTCCTAAAACATTATTCAAACTTGTTCCAATCCTCAAAACATATCAAACAACACTAAAATCATCAATTCACATCGGATTCAAGCCTAAGTTTCTTCAAAACTTTCGAAATGCGCATTCGATCAAAAACCCGACCAAACGATGTCCGAATGACCTGAAAATTTTTACACATTCAAAATCACCCAACGAAGATACAACAACTCTCGAAATTCCATTCCGACCCTCGGATCAAAATCTTACCCATTAACCGGAATTTGTCAAAATACTAACTTCGCCAATTCAAGCCTAATTCTACACCGGACCTCCAAAATCAATTCCGGCCATGCTCCTAAGCCACAAATCATCCCCCGAAGTTAATCGAATCACCAAAAATCACATCCGAGCCCTATAACTCATAAGTCAATGTCCGGTTGACTTTTCCAACGTAAACCTTCCTTAACGAGACTAAGTATCTCATTTCTTATCAAAACCAATCCAAATCAAATCTAACATACCATATACCGATAACAAAACACGAAGAAGTATAAAATGGGAGGAAACGAAGCAGTAACACATGAGACGATGTCTCGCATTGTCATAATTTTTTATAATTTAAAGTAAATGTATTTCTTTAGCTATAATATTTTATTTTAAATAATTTAATGTGGCTAAAATGTTACTATTTCTACAATAACTTTTAATGCATGGCTAAAATGTATGAATTAGCTTCGCAATTCTTGTCACGATCCCAAATTGGACCCGGCCGTGATGAAGCCTCTTGTGAAGACAAGGCCAGCTGACAAAATCCCCAAATTCATTTAATTTACTTTAATAAGTCAATTTAAGCCTTTTTAATTAATTAGATATTACATAATATAAGTTTAAATGAAAGTGCGGAAATAGATACAGCTGAACATCAGGGTGGCACAAGTCACGAACACCTACTATGGTCTAAAATACAACAAAAATTTCAGAAATGTACTAAATACAGTCTAATGACATCAACATGGAGAAAAGCAGTGTTGGACGTCGGGCAGTTACCTTGCTAAACTCCAATGACTCTACCTTTGATCAACCAATAGCCGCTACCGGGTGCATAAATACCTGAATCTGCACACAAGGTGCATGGAATAACATGAGTACTCTAAATTAGTGAGTAATAAAAGTAAATGAAGACTGAGCGATAAGAAGTCACGTAAAGCACATCAACATGCTATATAGAAGCAGTATAAAACCAGTAAGAAAGCAATGAAGGTGTAAAATATCTTAAAAATATCTTAGCTTAGTTTAAACTTCTTTAAAAATGCCTTTTCAACTTAAGCAATTAAATTCAAGCAACTAGAACAGATAAGCACATAAAATTTGCCCCTCGGGCATAAATACCAATAGAAACAGTCCATCGGGCACAAATACCAATAGAAACAGTCCATCGGGCAATAACATGGAACAACACCAGCCCCTCGGGCTATATCTCATATCACAATGGGTACCCGCGCTCACTGAGGGGTGTATTGACTCCTGGAGGGGCGCCTTACGATCCAAGCACAATATCAAGCCATCTCGTGGCATCATCATTAGGCTCTCGGCCTCGTTCAACAAGCCAACTCATGGCGTACATATCTCAGGCCCTCGGCCTCATAATCATAATCCGTGTTTTCTCTTAACATAGACCCTCGGCCTTACTTAGTCAGAATCTCACAACCACTCGGGCAATAATAAAACATAGTGCTCAGCACAAAATATTATTTAAAATATCATTTAAGTGTTAAAGTAGAGTAAACATGGCTGAGTTATGAAAGACAGTAGAATATAGCATGAGTAAGTTCAAGTATAAAGTCAAACAGTAAGGAAATATCAATAAAAATACCCTAAAATTTAAATAGTTGGCACGAGGCCCAAATATGGCATTCAACCCAAAACATGATGATAGCAAATAGTTTTCAGTCAAATATACGGTAAAATAGTCATTCGGAATGGAATAAGTCACAATCCCTAATGGTGTACGACCCCACGCTCATCATCTAGCATGTGCGTCACCTCAATATAGCACAACAATATGCAATCCGGGGTTTTATACCCTCAGGACATCATTTACAATCATTACTCACCTCGATCCGGTCCAAACTCTAGCTCGCAATGCCTTTGCCCTCACGAATCGACCTCCGGATGCTCCAAATCTAGCCATAATCAGTACATAACCATTAAGTTATGCTAAGGGAAAAAAGCCCACTCGAAAATATCTAATTTACATTAAAAATCCGAAATTGCTCAAACCCGGCTTCGGGCCCACATCTCAGAATCCGATAAAAATCATATCAATAAAATCCTCATTTACTCATGAGTCTATACATACCAAGAACAACAAAATCAGACCTCAAATCTCCAATTTATATTCTCCAAATTCAATCCCTAATTCCCCCAATTTAGGGTTTAAATTCCATATATTTCATGTTTAAACAAGTAAAAATCAATATAGGATCGAGTATAAAGTCTGAAATTCTTACCTCCAAGAAGTTCTCTTTGATTCTCTCTTCAACGTAACATCTTGACCGGTCGTTTTGAGCTCTAGCGCACCTTTCAGTAGTTTAAGGCCACAAACAACTTCATTTCAGTTATTATGACTTTCATGCGTGGTTGGACTTGAACTTTAGGAAGTTCGGAGTTGATTTGGGAAGAGAATTCTCATTTTGGAAGCTTTAATTTGAAAGAATTATCTAAGATCAAAATTTCAAGTAAACGACCTCAGAATCAGGATTCGAATGTTCCATAGGTTTGTATGATGATTTCGGACTTGGATGTATGCCCGGATCAGGTTTTGGATAGCCCGAGAGCGTTTTGGCGCCTATTGTGGAAGTTAGCATTTTGGAAAAAATTTTATAAGTTTGGGTTGAAGTGCATTTCAATGTTATCTATGTCGGATTGGGATTCTAAATCTGGGAGTAGCTCCGTATGGTGATTCTGGTGTTGGGAGTGTGATCAGAAGTGAATTCGGAGGTCCGTGGGTCATTTTGGAGTCATTTGGCTAAAGATAGAAATTTGAAGGTTTTTAAGAAGTTTGACCGTAAATGGACTTTTTGATATCAGGGTCGGATTTCAATTTCGAAAGTGGGAGTAGGTCCGTAAAGTCGAATATGATTTGTGTGCAAAATTTGAAGTCAATCGGACGTGATTTGATAGGTTTAAACATCGCAAGTAGAAGTTTGAAGTTCTAAAGTTCATAAAGCTTGGATTGGAGGTCGATTCATGGTTGTAGCATTGTTTGATGTGATTTGAGGCCTCGAGCAAGTCCATAATGTGTTTTGGAATTGGTTAGGGTCCCGGGGGCCTCGGGTGGATTTCAGGTGATTAACGGATCGAACTGGAGCTTGGAGGAAGAACTGAAGTTGCTTGTTGCTGGTGTAACTGCACCCGCGAGACTAGGGTCGTAGGTGCGGAGACGCAGAAGCGGCCAGGAGAGCCGCAAATACGATTTTGGGCTGGATGTGTAAGGACTGCAGATGCAGTCATCTCGCTGTAGAAGCGGAACTTCACCTGCGGGTGTTGAGGCGCAGAAGCGGAAAGGGCAGCCTGGAGAGAAACAACAGGAGCGGTAGAGGGGCCGCACCTACGGAACCACAGAAGCAGTCGAGTGACCATAGGTGCAGAAGTGCTGGAGGCAGTAAGTTCTTTTAAAATCGGGGGTTGTCATTTTTCCCCTATTTTTCATTTGGCGTGGATGATTTTTTAGAGCTTCAAGTAGGGTTTTTCATCATCAACGACAAGGTAAGCAAACCCTACCTATCTTGAGTTAAATATATTGATTATACATTGATTTTAACATGTAAATTGGTAGAAATTCGGGGGTTTGAGGAAAACCTAGAAAATTGATATTGTTGAAATTTGACCAAATTTTTCGATATGAAATTGAGAGTAAATTATATATTTGAGTTCATGGGGTTATGGGTAAGATTAATCTTCAAAAATTTTCGGAATCCGGGCACGTGGGCCCCAGGGTGTTTTGGTCAACTTTTTGATCGGGGTTAGGAATTGTTATGAATTGGATTGTAAGGAGCAATTGAACACATATTAATGAATTTGCATAATTATTGTCTAGCTTTGGGGCATTTAGCATTGATTCGAGTCTTCGAAAGGGTGTGAATGCCGGTCATGGATCTTCGAAGTAAGGTGAGTCTCCTTTCTAATCTTGTAACAGGGAATTTTCCCCTTAAGTGAAATAATTGGTTATATGCTCCTATTTGTGGGAGATACGTACGCACGAGGTGACGAGATTCCATGCGTAGCTACTAATATGTGTAAGTCTAGGTAGTCTATGACCCAAAAGCATGCTATACATGGAATATCTGTAATCTTATTGACAGTTGAATTGCTTAAACCCTATCGAATTGGTAAATGAATTTCTAAAAGGATTAAACTTTATTTTTCTTAAAATTGTTAAAAAGATAATTGGTTTTCTTCGGATAACTATTTCCTGATTACTTCTTGATTGACTGTCTATAAGTGTTTAAATTCTGGGACGGGCTGAACGCCTCCATAGATTGAATAAATGCATCTATGGTTTGCGCCATTTGACCCTCTGGCAGTGCACATTTTAAATATTGTTGGATCGAGTCGTACATCCTCGACCTGATTTTTGCATGCTTATATTGCTTGCCTTGAACTTATTAAAGTTGTTATTGCCTCTTCTCGGCTCGAGAATATTTGCATAAATGACGAAAGGGAATTTGGAAATTTCTTATAAAAGAAAGAACTGTTTACTTGCTTCATTCTATTGGTTTGAAATCATGTTTATAAAAATTCACGATTTAATTTATTATTGATATAATATTACTGGACCATTAGTAAGTATCGAAGTCGACCTCTCGTCTCTACTTCTTCGATATTAGATGGGATACTTACTGAGTACATGTTATTTGCATACTCATGCTACAGTTGTTGTGCATTCTTGTTGCACAAGCACATGTACTTTTAGTGGCCTACTGGGCATAGCATCATGGATGATACGGGGACTAGGTGAACTGCATTTCTCGAGGTGACCCGCAGCTAGTATAGTCTCTTTCAGCGTATTATATTTACTTTCTGTCCAATTTGTATTCCGGACGGTTGCTGTATTGTATTGCTTCCTAGAAATAGCGCATGCACTTGTGCCACCAAGTTTTGAGATGTCTATGGGTTTATTCAAAATTTTACAAGTTATTAAATGTTTCATTATTTATTCTATAGAATTTACTATGTATTGTTTAAACATATAAAAGGAGTGATTTAGGAAATATTTAAAACGAGAATTTAATTAAGTATTTTGGTTGGCTTGCCTGGCAGCGGTGTCCGCCGCCATCACGACCCTTAGTGGATTTTGGGTCGTGACAATATGGTATCAGAGCACTAGGTTCCGTTAGGTCTCACAAGTTTTGAGCAAGTCTAGTAGAGTCTCATGGATGGGTACAGAGACTTCTGTACTTATCTTCGGGAGGCTATAGGGCTGTTAGGAGTACTTCCCTTCTTGATTCCTCATCGTGCGATTTGATTCCTTGAGGCTTATGCCCTTGTTTCCTTCCTACTCATTCTTATGCGACGCGAACCACTTGGTATAAATCGAGAATTGAAGATTTGTAATGACACTACAGATGTGGTGCGGGATGTTTCTCCCGGTATAGTTGGTTGGCCTATTGTCATCGCCTTGCAGAAGGATTTTTCTATCGTTTCGGCTCGATAGTTGTGTTTCTAAGAGTTTGGAGGCTATGCGCATGTTGCTATGATGCTCGCGATTGGTTATCGCACAATATTGACTTGATGGTAGGACATTTGCCTATGTGTTGGGGCGTTAAAAGATTTGAAAGGGAATCTACTCAGTGCACGATTCAGAGTTATGATATTTCATTTCTGGTGGGGGAAAAGCAGTTGGCCTATGGATGTCCAAATTTGGGGTGATGGAGTAAAGAGACTTGGTATTTTCGAGCGTGGTGGAATTTTTGTCTACGATGTAATGTCATCGTCCTCGATTGTATGTGTTAGGTTCACCGGTTTTATGGTCTTCTGCAATTCGCCTTTGGTCAAGATATTGTGAAATAATATTAGAGAAACGGCTATCAGAGATTGCAGGGTGCGGTGGTTCAGGATTGAATGTATATTTCCAATATTGACAGATCTAGAAAGATGATCTTTGGAAAGGTTTAAAAGTGAGTAGCAGTCTAGAGGTTCAAACTCTACCGAAATAAATTTTGATCTAAGGCATTAGCTGAACAGCAAAGGATGAGGAAGGACATGTGGGGAGTGTCAGGGGGTGGTTAAAATTTCTAAAAGGCCAGGTATAAGAAGCAAGGGTCGAGTAGTCGATTAAAAGGGCGAGTTCCGCCAAAGTGGGAGAGTGGGAGAATTTTATATGAGCTTTGTGGTAGGATGACTACGCACCTTAAGGAGAGTTTGGAATGATTTGTGAATCTTAGTGATTGGTGATTGGGGTCTACGGATATAATCTGAAGTATGGGCGATTATTTGGTAGGAGATTTGATATAACGGAAATGAGTTGCTTGAAATGAAGAAGGATACAACATAACTTTGAATTGGAAGGATGATGCCGCACATGTAATTGATGTCCACGGGTTGTGAATGGACATGTGCAGCTAGAGAGTGAGCTCGGGCTCAGGTGGGTTATTCTCTGTGAGTAGGTTAGTCATCACGTGATTGGCGAAGCTTTTGCGAAGAATTCTAGTGGTTATACCGCAAAGAGATCGATCGTGAGAATGTGGTCAGTGATTCAGAGTATAAAAGTGGGTTTTACAGAAAGATTTTCTAGAATTTGTGCGGTCGATTACGCATGGTTATGTCAATAAGAGATAAGGAGTCCTGGTGAATTTCAAAGTTGTGTAATAGTGGCTTCAAGATAAGTGGGAGAGTCCCTCCACCTACAATTGGGTTGTATGGTTATCTTCTTGCGAGGTTCCTGGTTATTAGCATATTGATGGGATATGTCAGCAACGGGAAAAGAACATAAGTGGTAATTTGAGAAAGGAAATTGATAAATGTGTTCTATAGTTGACCTTATTGACTCATGTTCATGCTTTGGGGAGATGCAGGATTTATGCCTCGTATAAGTGTGGGTTTCAAGGGAAGTAATTCCGCTGGGTGCTCCATTGAGAGGGTATGCTTCTGCTAGAATAATTATGGAGTTGATTATATTTGGGCCAAGTCAGGGCAGGTGGCTCTCAACAACGGTCCTAGTGGATTCAAAAGGGTAAGGTGTGGTGCCGAATGATTTCGAGCTTATAAGTACAGTTAAGAATCAAGCTAGTAGCAGCTTATGAGAAGGTGCCCAGTATGTTCAATGATATTTTGACCTGCAGTGTAGCGATTAGGAGGTTTGAAATGGTTTGTGGGATTTAAGATAGTATGGTCTCATGATTCACGGTCACTCGGTATGAGTGCGGATGGAGTGTGTTATGTGTTGAATGGAGTTATTATTTCTAAGGCAATCACGGATACATTGGAAGAAGATAGACTAGTTAGCCATATTTAAATTGGCATATTGGTGGTCGTAATTAGTTCCTTCAGCAAATTATGCAAGTGATTGGTGACGGTACATGTGAGGCTTGTCGGCCGCCGTAATTGATGTTATGCAGAAGTATTCTACTGTTATGGTCTGTCATGTGTAGACAGGTCTCGGAAAGGCTATGGTGGCTTAGACCGCTACTTTGAGATCGGCATGTTCTATGGTTATGAGAATTTACCTGTCTATTGCTATAGTTCTCCTGAAGTGAGTTAAGTGAAAAGTTTTTATATGATGAAGTGTTAATCTCTCAGTGGTTCCAGAGTTATGATAAAAATCATGTTCTATCGTATATGGCATGTTAGGTGCAGTGAGTGGTATGGAATCAGAAGTGAGGATCAAGGTTACAGTTCGGTGTTGACATGGATGTCATGAGCTCGGATGAGAAAGAAAAGAGTTTCGATGTTTAAGGTAATATGGTATTGTCTTCGGTGTCACCTGAGATCGGTGTTTTGTGAAAAAGGCTTTGCATTCTGGTTAAGGATTCTTGATCGCTTTCAACAATAGTACGGCCGGTGGTTTGGATATACAGGCCTGTTCTGTTATGAAAGGTTGTAGGAGCATGCCCCATGGGAAGGTTGTATAAGTGTGACATGTAGTCACTTGATTGGTTGAAGAATTAAACCAAGTATGAAGATTGTGGTGATATCGTTGATTTGGGAATTGATGCCTGGAGGGCACTTGATTTATTGAGTTATGGACTGTGGATGATTACCCCGACCATGATGGTTGTTCTTGTGCTTTACGAGAGAAAATGGGAGTTAATATGGACCTTTAAAACCTTATTAGCCTAGTTCAATGCGATCAAAATTAGCTTAAGGTTTGTGGATGGATTTAAATATGAGTATGGGCCTCTATATCAGGCCAGATGTGTTCATTTTAGTAATGTGCTCCTTATGAAAAAGTAGTCAGGGTGCTATTTCGTTGCCAGTTATTTCATGTAATGATATATTGCACCGTGAGAGTTGTGAGACGGCTTGGTGAATTGCTTATGTGTCGAGGTTCCACGTAGAGATGATGCTATATGAGCAAAATGGCTCCTGAGATTCAGATCGTATGTCTCACCTCAGTTGTGCTTGGGTTTTGTAGCTTATAACACTATATATTCCCTCAGAGATGGTATTATGCACTTAGCGTGCTTATGACCGATATTCGGTATTTTTTTGTAATGAGCTATTTAGCTCGATGTGCATCTACTTAGGTGAGTGTTATGTTATTTGGATCGGGTTGCGCGTTGCAGCAGTGTGATATTGAATGCAGTTTTCATACTTTATCTTATGTGTGTTTGTTTCCCATTTTCTGAGGAAGGTTCATATTAGTTGTGCGAACGAGTAGTTCTTTCTAGAGTTCGTTTCCCTTGTATCGCATTTGAATTAGTAGCCTATTGGCACATTGAGGCATCACATGAGACTTTTGATCATATTCGAGGTGGCTTATTGCCTGAGCGGTTCGTACTGGGAGAGACGAGATCATTGGATTTAGAATCAGTGCAATCTGATTATATGAAGTATATTAAGGAGCAAAGACCATTATTTGGTTAAGAATGAAGGAAGGGTTCTTGCAGGAATATAGACCCAATGATTTGTTGAATTCGACAATCGGTTATGAATTTCTACACATCTCTTCTGTCATGGCGGTATTGTAAGAGTTAGAGCAAGACATATGTAGGTCATGAGTTTCAATGGGAGTATCAGATTCGTGGAATTTCGAATTATTTGATCGAAAAATGTTATTGCGGTCCGGTGAGAAAGGTGGTGCTAGTTGTGAATTCAGCTAAGGTACACAGTCATGTTTTGGTGCTGCGTATAGTTATTGATACAGTGAGCATATGTTGGAATAGGTCTGGCAGAGAATTCCGAATGATGGAATTGGTCTCTAAGACATATTTGCTTAAGTGAAAAAGGATATCTTCAGATTGTCGAGCTAGGGTGCTCAGCTGAGTTTTAGTAGCACAGGTAGGTGCTCGAGGTGTTAAATAGTGAATTCGGACAACCCCAGCACCGTTCTTAGCACATGTCGCGCACCCTTTTTCTCGCAAAATCGGGTTTATGACATTTGTGAGGACATCTCGTTCCCTTTTGGGAATTGGGTTTAAGAGAATTGAAGAGTTGCCACCTAATGATTAAAGTGCATAAGGATACTAAGAAGGGTTTTTGTTTGGATAACCAGAGATAGGGTAAGGGCTTGAAACTATTCCGAGGGAAAGGTGTTAGACACCCCTCAGAATCCACTAGTGTGGTTCCCGGGCAAGCTATGGCTGTGACTTTAAGTACAGATAACATGTAAGCAAGTAAGATTTTCAAATAAGAGGAGATTTCACATAATGGTTACAAATTTGATGAAGTTAAAAGAAACGGAAGGAAAGCTGAATTTTTGAGGAAAAAAATAGTTTTCAATTTGAAAATAAACA